>PRKT01000011.1:838266-866520 GCA_003671525.1 Saccostrea glomerata | reverse complement strand
CCCCCCCCCCCAACCCCCAGTAAACTTTCAGTTCTGATCTGATATGTGCTTTTTCCTGGCCAATTGCTCAGGTGAGCGATGTGGCCCCTGGGCCTCTTGTAATATCTATTGGGGCCTTGTCCTAACCCCCAGCTCCCTCGGGGGGGTGGGGGTTAACAATTTTAACAATTTAGAATCTAAACTATCCCAGGATGCTTCTACATAAGTATAAGTTTTTCTGGCATAGTGATTCTTCAGAAGAAGATTTTTAAAGATTTTTCCTATATATTTCTATGTAAAACTTTGATTCCTATTGTGGCCCAATCCAACCCCTGGGGGTCATGATTTGAATAATTTAAAATCCACACTACCCCAGAATGCTTCCTCATAAGTTTTAGCTTTTCTAGCCCAGTGGTTCTTGAGAAGAAGATTTTCAAATTTTTTCCCCCTTTATATTTCTGTGTAAAACTTTGAATCTCTTTTGTTGCCCCACCTAACCCCTGGGGGTCATGATTTGAACAATTTAGAATCTACACTACCCCAGGATGCTTTCTCATAAGTTTCAGCTTTTCTGGCCCAGTTGTTCTTGAGAAGAACAGTTTTTTATGTTTTTCCTTATATATTTTAATGTAAAACTTTGAGCCCAACCCCCAGATGTCATGATTTGAACAGTTTAGAATCTAGAATCTACACTACCCTAGGATGTTTCCACATAAGTTTCAGCTTTTCTGGCCCAGTAGTTCTTGAGAAGGATTTTTTTAATGAACCCACCCTATTTTTGTTTTTTCTTGATTATCTCCCTTTGTGAGGAGTCTTGACCCTTCAATTTAAAAATTTAAATTTCCCTTTACCTATGGATGCTTTGTACCAAGTTTGGTTAAAATTGGCCCAGTGGTTCTTGAGAGGAAGTCAAAATTGTGAAAAGTTTACAGACAGATGGACGGACAGACAGATGGACGACAAAATGTGATCAGCAAAGCTCACTTGAGCCTTCGGCTCAGGTGAGCTAAAAATCAATGGCCAAGTCCCCTTACTAGGGGAGATAATCAAGAAAAGACGAAAATAGGGTGGGTCATTAAAAAATCTTCTGTAGAACCACTTGGCCAGAAAAACTAAAACTTATGTGAAACAGTCAAAGCATCTGCAGGTAATGTTGATTCTAAATTGTTAAAATATTGACCCCCCAGGGGTAGGGTGGAGTCACAGTAGGGAATCCAAGTTTAACATTAAATATATATAGGAAAATCTTAGTATAGATTCTAAATTGTAAAAATCATGACCCCCAGGGGTAGGGCATGGTTGGACCATAATAGGATATAAATTTCCAGATGAAGAGCAGCAGGGTCATGATTCAGTTGAGCATTGTGACCCATGGGTCTCATGGTTTTTTTTTCCATTGGATTGGCCTAAAGGAACCAAAACTATCAAACAACATTCAACAAAAGTCTATAAACAGATATTTATTTTTACAAGAAGTGCAAAAAATCACAGGTAGGGGAAATAAGTACTGGCCATTATGTAATTTAAAGATCTAAAAACAAATTTTATGGGCTAAACAAGACAATTTATGCAAGTTATAGGCCTTTGTATGTCTTAAGGTGGGAGTTTTACTTTAAAATTGCATTTATGTAGTAAAGAATAACATTTTGAAGTTTTTACACTGCTGTGAAGCAATGTGGTCGATAATAATAAATTCTTTCATTTAATTATCATTACATATACATATCAATGAGACATTTAAGAAATAAAATATCATTTTTAGAGTTTCATTGGGGTATGACATGAAGTCGGTCACATGATCAAATTCTATAACGGCCTTAAAAAAATGATATTTTATTTCTTATATTTATGTTTTACATTTTCATTTATGTTACAAAAAAATATAGGCATTATTTAGACTTTGATTTTGAAATGAAATGTAACGTTACTACGACGTCATATGACGTTGCAGTCGGAACTTTTCAAATTGCTTTTGCAGTTTGCTTTCCATACGCAAGAAATTTTGATCATGTGACCAACTGCATGTCATTGAAAATTGAATTTTAATTTTAATAGCGTTGTTATATAAGGAAAGACATCAGCAAAATTAAATATTCTGCTTTTAAAACATTATACATTGTGTAGAGCTACTTGTGTATTAAATGCATGATTCAAATTAATTTGAAGACCACTTCAAGACCTCAACTTAATTGTGCTTTATGTCATTTAACTTGTTTGATCTACATATGTATCTGTTACATCATGTGGCTTTCATAAAGCTTGTGCAGTGCTGCATTAATTGGAAAAAAAATTCTTGTATTACCTGACCTTGACATAATGTTACATGACCTTGTATTACTTGACCTTGACACACAAGGTCACCAGTATGTCATCATTATGGCTTTTCACTGTGTTTGATTATCATTAAAGAAAAACTTAATATATAGCTTCTGAATTTGTACTGTTTGATTACTGTTAACCAGCTCGTAAATATTGATTTTGAATCAGTGCAAACAAAAAAAAAGAGGTTTTCAAAGGAACTAAAAAAATGCCAATACGAACAGTTTAAGTGGATGGACCAATGTTAATTTTATAACCCAGAAATTTATTTTTTGCAAAGGACCAATGTTTTGTAATTCAGAAAAACATTTTTTTTTTTTTTGCAGTGCTGGAACAGGAAGGGGTGTGAGTATTTCAGGAGTGGATCCAAAGCTAAAAAATGGTATGTTTTTAAGAATGATGTCTTTAGTATGTATAATGATTCGATCATGCTTTTGTCAAGTTAACAAAATGTGTCATTCACTTTTAAAAAGTTCATGAGGATACAAACTAGAACTTTTCTAATGGATGAGTTTTTATGGGGTTTGTTTTCCCATTTTAATAGTCTTGAGTTAATTTGTACCAACATGAATTATTCAAATGTAAATTTGAAATTCCTTTAATGGAAAGAAAATTTAATGGTATATCTACTTAGAGTAGTCAATTAAAATAAGCTCAAGACTTCTATATTATAATTATTTGACACACAAGAGCAAAATATGCAAAAGATGATATTTATTGAAGACTATTCACCGAGTAAACAATGTATTATATCATGTTACAGGAACCATAACAGCAGACTCCAGTGTCTAGGGTAAGATTTTTCAAACTTCTGTAAAAGAAATTAAAAAAATCAAGTACAATGCATGTACAAGTTCACATTTAAAATATAAATTTGAGTCTAATCTTAAAGACTTGAGGATTTACAAAATCGTTAGAAATATGTGTGTTCTTTTATGCCTAATTGGGATTTCTGGTACTAATGTAGCATTGAGGATATACTCTAAGTCATTTTCACATTTAAAAAAAAAAAATAAAAGTATGTTTTTCATTTCCAGTAGCTAGACATTTGATAAAGTGGTCTGCACTGACTGACAGCCTCAAGAGAGATGACAGTTAGAAAAGGAAGAACCACTGGGCAGAATGGAATAGAATTTCTAAGCCTTTATAATGAGTGTATGACCAAGAGATTTCCTTAAAAATCGTAGGTGTATATTAAGGGTTTTATATCATTAGAGTGAAAAAGGTGTACACTTTCACATATCTAACACTTTAAATGAAAGTTAATCTCATGACCCTTGTTACTATTTTATTGGATTTCTTAGATGATATTTTAAATCTAAGTGTTCTTTTTTTAATTAATATGGCAGGAACATGTAACTTATAGAAAATAATACCAAAGACATTATTATGTTATTGCATTATAAAGTGCTGGTTAGGACTTTTTAAACAAACTGAGGTAATTAAAGCACAAATGCATACATGTAATGACATGTGCATAAATGTAATTACATGTATTGCTTTTTAGAGTGATTTAAACTTTTAAGTGCATAATAGTATGTCTATACATGAATAAGAAGAAATTTTAAGCATAAAATAACAATATTTGCAACATAGTGCATGTATTTCAATAAATGATGCAAAAAGTATTGAAGTGCTATAGATAGTATTTTTTCTTTAATAAGAAACCATCTTAATTGTTACCAAGTTTCTTTGACATATTTATAAATATATTGAAAAGTATCCTTTATTATCAGAAGACAATGTATAAACTTTAAAATTTTCAATACTGTGTTTTTGTCGATACAGTGTCTGATTGTTATACTCAAGTTTATTGTAATCTAGGTACAATGTACTCTTTGAACCCCTTCAAAAGTTGTATTTTTCATCAAGTTGTATATTTCTTTTTTGTATAATAAATATATTGTGTATTCCTTCCAATGGGTATTCTTGACCTCAATTTTTTGTGGCAGTGATTGATATTATATTTTAATTGATTAATTTTTTTTTCTTTTATCATTTTTTGATGAAATGTTACAATGCAAAACTTGCTGTATGTATTATGGTTGACTTCCTTCATTTGTGTGAATGTTATGTTAAATGATTCTCATAGATTTTGTTAACATACTCTTAAATTAGTATAAATTCAAACTTCACAGGCAACTGGGGATGGAAATTTTTAAATACATCCATTAAGGCTTTCCTTGGCCTTGACCTTTGACCTCATTACCTATTTTGTCATGATTTACTCTGTCTAACATCTTTGAACATAACATATGAATATATCAGGATGATGTTTTTCAAATACATCAAAATATAATTTAAATACATGTGTTTGAAAAAGATTTATTGGATTGTAACATCTTAAATGAATATTTCTTCCCCAAAGGATTATATAAGAAAAACTACCCCTGTTATCTTGCAGAAATGCCTGGTAAGGTACCTCAATTTTTTATGAGTAAACATGTTTAAGTAGCAATACTTCAATGACAAACTCTTAGAAAAATTTATCTATTATTAAGGAACATGTCGTCTGTCCTTGTTTTTGAGTACATTTATCTTTTCCACTGGCCTTGACCCTTGAGTTTAGTAAATGATATGGGCATTAACTGATAAGGGTACATTTCAAGGTTTTAAATTGCCACAGTAGGGTGAAATTTTTTGAACAAACAAAATTGACAAATAGAAATGGTAAACAACTTGCAGGAATATTGTTTTTGTGTTTTTGGTAATAATTAAGCTGCTAATTCAGGGATGATCAGTAATAGAGATTTTGTGTGGTTGAATTATTAATTTCACAGTTGGACCATTTCATTTTTATTGATTTTTAGAAGGGTAAAATTAAGGTTCCTTCTGGACTCTGTAAAATTGAGCTCAGGTTTTGAATTATTTGTATAAATGATTTAGTTTTCAGTATTAAAGGGTATTATTGATGGATTTCATATTGATATTTCATTGATATTTCAAGCTGCTACTTTTTGATTTCTTGCTGTTATAATTTAGTGATGAAGAAAGTTATTTTGAGATTTCAAGATATATCAATGATCAAAGCTTATTAAACTCAATACTGACAGGATATATTAAAACAGGTTTGTTCCTACTTAATGTAGAAAAAAGAGTGGGGGGAGGGGGGTTAATTCATGGCAAACTTATTTATGAGTAAACATATGTAGTGACCTTTGATCTTAAGTTTCTGTCCACAAAATGTTGTTATCATAATGTTTTTATTTTTCTCTCTTTTTATCTGTTGTAGTATAAGATGCCTAGCAGGTTGATTATAGGGCATGTTCATGTGCCAAATATATGTATAAATGTACTAAATGTTTACACTGAGCTGTTTTGCTTACTTTTCATATAATTTTGGGTTGTGAGATATAGTGTAAAAGTTGCTACTTTAAATTTACTTCAAACTTTTGCGATAGGTTTGTTTTTATTAAAACTGTAAATTTCATTTTATTCAAATTTTTGGTGTTTTAATAATATTATTTAAATAATTATTTTATTTACATGTTTTCCAGTTGAAAGTTGTAGTGCTGTTTAATCACAGTTTATTTTATTTTTATTTTTTTTACAATTTGTGGATCTACCATTCATTAGTGGTTTTAGAGGACAGTGATGGTTTAAGATATAATCACTTTGTATCATTCACATTTTTTACCAACTATAGGTACATGTTACTTTTTTGCAAAGTCGATCATGCACACATGGTCTTGGGATAAGTTAATGAAGCTGTCAAACCCTTACAATATTGTATTAATTCAAATTACTAATATTTTAATCTTTTTTTCTCAGATGAATTCTGCATTCATAGATAAACACAGCATATTTGATAATGGTGATTTTTTATGGCATAGTTTCCTGCATGTACTGGGTATATGCTCAAATTTTGTGTCCATAATAATGATAATTTATCATATGTCATACACATGATGTTAAAATATATTTTTTTTACACTTGTTAATTCTCCTTGTAATAAAATGTAGCTATGAAATTTGTGTTATATTTATAATATTATGACATTTCAGTTTGGAAAAAAAAATACTGTAAAAGCAGAATACTCTCTGGGGATTTAATTTCAATTATTTCATTATCAACAAAATTAAATCCCACACAAAATTTTATGGGACTACATAATGAATTGAGTTACATTTGTAACAATAAATTTAATGCCCACGAAACTCTTTTAGACAGCAAATGAACGAAATTTCATCCCCATGAAAATTTGTGCTTCTACAGTAGTCCCGTTTTCATTCTATAGAAATAATGGTTTCATTAAATGATAAAATTTCTTTTCTCCCTCCCTACCCCTTCCCCTTAAAAATGGTTTATATTAATATTTGCTTGAAGCTGTCGGAACTCGCCTGTCCATTTAATGGACATCTTGACAATCATACTCCTCTGTGCATATGCATGCAATGCACATTAACTTGTATTGAAAGTGAAACTGACAGGCTTAATAGCTACACATTCATACAATATATTTTCTACATGTCCAAAAAACAGTTTTCATTACTTTATACAGGGGTCCTTAAAAATGGAAGTCTTGCAAAATATGCATTGATCTCCACTTTATGTCAACTTTCAAGGTTCAAGGTTATTCTGGATTGTCTGAACTGTATATGCTTAACATCCCAGAAATGTCATATATGCTTAACATTCCAGGAATGTCACAGAAATAACTGCCTCATGATCAAAGAAGTCTATTAATTATCTTTATTTCATGTATTTTTGTGCAATGAACTTAGATACCTCTATTCTACCTGAATGTTGTTGAGTGATTTCAATTTCTATTGATTATTTATTTTGCTTGTGGGCTTTACATTTTGAGTAGAGTTTTTAAGTTACAGCTAATGAAATTTGAATGCAATCACAATCACTTATCCACATGAAACTCTATACTATGAAGAAATAAAACACTGAAAGACATGCAATATATAATATAGAAACTTTTTTTTAATAAAAAGGTTTTACAATTTGTTTAACAATTTAATATCAAAACAAATCCTAAAAAACAACAAATTTATAAATTATTAAATATTTTATCTGTCACAGAATTGCTTTTAAAGAAGACATCTTTATATAATTATGGAATTTGAGTCCAATCACAACTAATGTTTAAAAACAATAAAAAAAAAAATAAAATAAAATAACTACTGTACATTCAAATTAATTGCCTAAATGTTAATATGGACGGAATTAAAAAGAATTTTATATAGAGAGACAAACTACATAGTTTGCAAAAATATTAAAATATTGATTTCTAGACTGATATTGTTCAACCCATTACCTGTGGTAAAGTATTTTCTATTTACATATTGTATTACAGAAAAACAGTGTGTTTAAAACTAAATCTGACTAGGTTGTACACTAAGGTGGTCTATACCAGGTCCTCGCTCCAAAATCTGAGTATTTTCTATTCCATTGATATTGGTTATAATTAGTTTTTAGCTCACCTGAGCCGAAGGCTCAAGTGAGCTTTTCTGATCACATTTGGTCCGTCGTCCGTCCGTCCGTCTGTCCGTCCGTAAACTTTTCACATTTTCGACTTCTTCTCAAGAACCACTAGGCCAATTTTAACCAAACTTGGTACAAAGCATCCTTGGGTGAAGGGGAGTTTAAATTGTTAAAATGAAGGGCCAAGTACCCTCCAAAGGGGAGATAATCGAGAAAAGACAAAAATAGGGTGGGGTCTTGAAAAAATCTTCTTCTCAAGAACCACTGGGCCAGAAAATCTGAAACTTATATGGAAGCATCCTGGGGTAATGTAGATTCTAAATTGTTCAAATCATGGCCCCCGGGGGTTGGGCGGGGCCACAATAAGGAATCCAAGTTTTACATAGAAATATATAGGAAAAAACTTTAAAAATCTTCTTCTCAAGAACCACGGGGCCAGAAAAGCTGAAACTTATGTGCAAGCATCCTGGGGTAGCCTAGATTCTAAATTGTTCAAATGGTGACCCCCGGAGGTTGGGCGGGGCCACAATAGGGAATCAAAGTTTTACATTGAAATATATAGGAAAAAACTTTAAAAACCTTCTTCTCAAGAACCACGGGGCCAGAAAAGCTGAAACTTATGTGGAAGCATCCTGGGATAGTGTAGATTCTAAATAGTTTAACTCGTGACCCCAGGGGGCTGGGCGGGGCAACAATAGGGAATCAAGGTTTTACAAAGAAATATATAGGAAAATTCTATAAAAATCTTCTTCTCAAGAACCATTGGGTAAGAAAAGCTGAAACTTATGTGGAAGCATCCTGGGATAGTGTAGATTTTAAATTATACAAATTTTGACCCCCAGGGGTTGGGTGGGGCCACAATAAAAAAATCAAAGTTTTACATAGAAATATATAGGAAAATTCTTTAAAAATCTTCTTCTCAAGAACCAGTGGGCCAGAAAAGCTGAAACTTACGTGGCATCCTGGGGAGTGTAGATTCTAAATTGTTTAACTCGTGACCCCCGGGGGTTGGGTGTGGCCACAATAAGGAATCAAAGTTTTACAAAGAAATATATAGGAAAATTCTATAAAAATCTTCTTCTCAAGAACCAGTGGGCCAAAAAAGCTGAAACTTATGTGGAAGCATCCTGGGGTAGTGTAGATTCTTAATTGTTCAATTCATGACCCCCGGGGGTAGGACGGGGCCATAATTTGGAATCACAATAGGTTATTACAAGGGGGAAATCTGGTAAAGAACAGCATTGTCAAAGCTACTCAGGTGAGCGATGTGGCCCATGGGCCTCTTGTTTAAATATGCTATCCATTAGTAAATCCCCAACTCTTTACAGTGGATTAAACATTATAAATTAAACATTGTGTATCTCATACTGCAGTTTTTATATTTATCTAATTTTTCATGAGTAATTTATAAGCACTATCACATATTATATTCAGTAAAATTGTACAACATTGAGCAATGATTCAAATAATAATAAAAAAAATTATAAAATCAAATAAAATTTACAACAATTTAATATCTACTTATTTGAAATATAAAAATTCTAAGCTATAAGGACATTTACTTCAAGATGTTCAAAATTTGATTTAAAATTACACAGACATGCACCTTTTCAATATATATTTATGTCTTGTGCACTGCTATAAAGTCATGGTGTTTGGAAAGATCTCATATAACATAAAACTGTTAAATAAATATCAAATGAGCACCAGGGTGATTAATTAAAGACAATGATATTAATTAACAATGTTTTCAGAAATACACATTCGACATACAAAGAAATTATCTCAGATTAAGACAAAATAATCATGCATATCGCAGTCTGACAATATTGTGAGTGACAAATAGAATATTTAACCTAAAACAAATCTAATTTAAATTAATGTAAAAAAAAACACTTCAAAAAAGATTATGAAAATACAAAATAAAATTATGTAGAAGAGTATCAAAATAGGAAGTACAATACTTAATAAGAAATATGACATTTTTTATAGGATATTTTAGTATAGTTTACTTCAATTTATTACAGTATATATTTTATCTTGTCATGTAGCATAACTTATTTTTTACTTTGTAATGTAACATATAAGTCTATGGGAGACATAAAATTTGTTGTGAAAAAAATATGAGACAGTTTAAAATTATGTAAAAACCTAATTTGAATGGATAAATACAGTTTATATAGTTCCTTTCAGCTCACTTTTGACAAAATACTCCAAATTTTTTAGCTTGTTTCAAATTATGGTAAGCACAATAGAGTCAGTGAGACAAGCATCCTTTCATAAAGTAAATATTTTTTAAAACTGTATTTTAAAATGAATCATAAAAGAACATTTAAAATGCTCAGTATGTAAAACTGTGGAAGATATATGCAAAAAGAACAGTAATCAAATATATGTAATAAAAAATAAATAATTAAATGCGTAAAAATCCTCCGACATCAGATACTACATTAATCTTGTCTTCATCATTCATATAAAAAAAGGTTAGAATTTCTTAGCTGCATTTTCTTCTTCTTTTTTTTTTTTATACATCTATATCTGACCTAAATTAGGATTAAAAAAAAGACACATTTTTACTGAAAGAATATATGTTAGTTTTTAAGGTCATTAATCAAATTCAGTGAGTTGAGATGCCACTAAGAGGGCATTTATCCTTTTGAAAATACTCTATTAACTACTAAGTAATTACTGAACATTTGCTGCCTTTACCTGTCCCCGAGGACCACCCTTGCTGAGCTTCCTACAGGTATGTTCTCATTGTAGTCTCCTGGATTTCTATATCTAGAGTCAACATGTTCCCTGTCTTCTGACAGATCCTCAACTAAAACCAAAAAACAGGTCAAGGTCAGGTCAAAATACCACTTATTATAATTGTAATAACAGGAAGGGAGGTCCATTGGAAAAACTAAAACTTGACCCAATGATATATGGGTCAACTGAGCACCTAAACAAATCCTCTAAACCAGAATTACCAATAAACTATACAAGTGCTCTTCGTGGTAACCTTTTCTGGCTTATATACAGAATGCCAGTATATCAAGCTGAGAGTCCAGTTCTTTTAGGCCAAAATAGAATTATTGTTTGTTTGGAATTGCCTCCCATCTCATTTAAATGCCCCCTTCTGAAAAAATTTTATTGACCGTAAGTAGGAAGATTTTTTTATTGCCCATTATCACATGCACAATACAAAACACTGAAATGTAGTGTTAGATCTATGCATAATTAAGTTTCTTTGTTGATGGTAGATGCTTTTTTTTTAAAAAGTCAGAAAATGTGCTTACTGAGATTTTTTTTAAAAATTTAAAATTTATTTTCAATTTTGAAAAAAAAAAATTCCATCCCTCCCTCCTGTGTCTTAAACCCTCCAGGCGACAATTCCAAACAAACAATTTTTTAAGGGTGGCCTTATTGAAAAAAAGTTAACTGAGTTATAGTGTTGAACCCATTGACTGGTGCAAAATAAATTATATACCTGAATTTTTTCTGGTCCTTTTCTTCTTTCTCTTCTTCAGTTTCTTCACAGGAGTGTTCACAATGTATTCCCTTGATCTGAATGAAATATAAAGTGATTAGAAACACGAACTCTGTAAAGTATTAAGAATCAGAGGAATTAAGATCTTGTTGATTAAGATACTGACTCATAATCCCTGTCATATGCTGCATTGTCATATCCACCCTCTTGGTATTCATAATATGTCACCTCCCTTGGTCTCTCTATGATCACATCTGTAGCTGTTGTAGCAGAGGGGGGAGATCTGATATACAACAACAAACAAAACAAACAATTGTCAAAATCATAATAACAAAGCTGTGTTTAGACTGACAAACAAATGACATCTGACTGATATAGTCTGACCTGTAAGTGTCATGACTGTGTGATCTAGTCTGACCTATATGTGTCATGACTGTGTGATCTAGACTGACCTGTAAGTGTCATGACTGTGTGATCTAGTCTAACCTATATGTGTCATGACTGTGTGATCTAGTCTGACCTGTATGTGTCATGACTGTGTGATCTAGTCTAACCTGTATGTGTCATGACTGTGTGATCTAGACTGAACTGTATGTGTCATGTCTGTGTGATCTAGTCTAACCTGTATGTGTCATGTCTGTGTGATCTAGACTGACCTGTATGTGTCATGACTGTGTGATCTAGTCTAACCTGTATGTGTCATGACTGTGTGATCTAGTCTGACCTGTATGTGTCATGACTGTGTGATCTAAACTGACCTGTATGTAACATGACTGTGTGATCTAGTCTGACCTATATGTGTCATGACTGTATGATCTAGTCTGACCTGTATGTGTCATGTCTGTGTGATGAGGACTGACCTGTAAGTGACATGTATGTTGATTTAGACTGACCTGTATGTGACATGTATGTGTGATTTAGACTGACCTGTATGTGACATGACTGTGTGATCTAGACTGACCTGTATATGACATGTCTGTGTGATCTAGTCTGACCTGTATATGACATGTCTGTGTGATCTAGTCTGACCTGTATGTGTCATGTCTGTGTGATCTAGAATGACCTGTATGTGTCATGACTGTGTGATCTAGTCTGACCTGTATGTGACATGACTGTGTGATCTAGACTGACCTGTATGTGTCATGACTGTGTGATCTAGACTGACCTGTAAGTGACATGACTGTGTGATCTAGACTGACCTGTATATGACATGTCTGTGTGATCTAGTCTGACCTGTATGTGTCATGACTGTGTGATCTAGACTGACCTGTATGTGTCATGACTGTGTGATCTAGACTGACCTGTATGTGACATGACTGTGTGATCTAAACTGACCTGTATGTGACATGACTGTGTGATCTAGTCTGACCTGTATGTGTCATGACTGTGTGATCTAAACTGACCTGTAAGTGACATGTCTGTGTGATCTAGACTGACCTGTATGTGTCATGACTGTGTGATCTAGACTGACCTGTATGTGACATGACTGTGTGATCTAGTCTGACCTGTATGTGTCATGACTGTGTGATCTAAACTGACCTGTAAGTGACATGTATGTGTGATTTAGACTGACCTGTATGTGTCATGACTGTGTGATCTAGACTGAACTGTATGTGTCATGTCTGTGTGATCTAGATTGAACTGTAAATGACATGACTGTGTGATCTAGACTGACCTGTATATGTCATGTCTGTGTGATCAAGTCTGACCTGTATGTGACATGACTGTGTGATACAGATTGACCTGTATGTGTCATGTCTGTGTGATCTAGACTGACCTGTTTGTGTCATGTCTGTGTGATGAAGACTGATCTGTATGTGACATGTCTGTGTAATGAAGACTGATCTGTATGTGACATGTCTATGTGATCTAGACTGATCTGTATGTGTCATGTCTGTGTGATGAAGACTGATCTGTATGTGTCATGACTGCGTGATGAAGACTGATCTGTATGTGTCATGACTGTGTGATCTAGTCTGACCTGTATGTGACATGACTGTGTGATCTAAACTGACCTGTATGTGTCATGACTGTGTGATCTAGACTGACCTGCATGTGTCATGACTGTGTGATCTAGACTGACCTGCATGTGTCATGACTGTGTGATCTAGACTGACCTGTATGTGACATGTCTGTGTGATCTAGACTGAACTGTATGTGACATGTATGTGTGATCTAGACTGAACTGTATGTGTCATGTCTGTGTGATCTAGTCTGACCTGTATATGACATGACTGTGTGATACAGATTGACCTGTATGTGTCATGTCTGTGTGATCTAGTCTGACCTGTATGTGTCATGACTGTGTGATCTAGACTGACCTGTATGTGACATGACTGTGTGATCTAGACTGACCTGTATATGACATGTCTGTGTGATCTAGTCTGACCTGTATATGACAAGAATGTGTGATCTAGACTAACCTGTAAGTGACATATCTGTGTAATCTAAACTGAACTATGGGTTATTTATACTGACCTGTAAGTGACCGGTCAATGTAATCTAGACTGACCTGTGGGTTATTTATACTGACCTGTAAGTGACCCGTCTGTGAGGTTCTTGTCTTGGTACATCTTCCCATTCCTGGTCTGCATACACATAATCTCTTTGGTTTGATTCCTCTATTGATCTGTTATTGTGTAAAGTTGACAATGTGAATGAAAGTATACAGAAATCAGTATTGTTTTTACTATTGTTAAGATACAGTTTACATTTTTTTATGACTAACCTTTGCAAATTATCAAGAGCTTCCTCCATTTTATACTTTTTCTGCAAAAAAAAAAATAAAATAAAAAGAAGCATTAACAATATGAGAAAAGATTAAAAGAGTATCATCTAACAGTATTTGGTTTAATACCAAGCAACTTTATCTGTTAAGGGCTCAATACACTGACGCAATGTAGACAGTTCCAGAGGTTAATTGTTGGTGCAATATTTCCTTTTGAAAAATTTGCCTCAAAAGTAAAAAAAAGTATTCAATAACAATATTTAAAAGATCACTGTGAAATGGACTTGGTTAGAAAGTAAACAAATCTTGGGTCTTTTCATTGTAACATCATGATAGAGTGACGCAAAATCACAATGCTCTGTGATGTATTTCATGTCACAAATAAACTCAACAAAATAAGACATAAATAACAAACAGAAAGCATAGATTGCATTAGAATGGGAATACCTATCTTTTATTTTGGTATTTGCGACCATTAATGCTGATTTAATGGTCGCCGGTAAAACTAAGTTTGTGACCGTTAAATCAGCATTAAGGGTTGCAAATACCAAATCAGAAGACTAGTTAATCCCTAATTCCAACCAAGATCATTTTCCTGTGAACTTTTAAATATTGTTATTTCTGAAATTGTATTGCATTCTTGAGAGGGTTTCAATTTGCTCAAAAATATGTGGTGCAATGCAAGTACGATAAAAGTATAACAGTATTTAACACAGTGATTCAGCAACACATTATTTCTTAACATATGTGTAATGTGAGTACCTGTATAACAGACATAACACTCTACATGTGTGATTTGTGACTTTCCCAATATACATGCAGGTTTCTCTAGAAATTTCAACTTTGTGGGCTCCAGGAATTTCCAAAGATTTGTGTTAAAAAATGAATTACAATATCAGTTCAACATACATGTAATTATGTAAGTCTACTGGGAATTGTTGCTCATTGTTCATGCATAACTTAATTGGTTCTAAGAAAGAAGCATTAACTTTGAATGTTACTTTACATCAGAAGTGATTTATTGGAGTTTTTGGCCCAGGTGATTAAGAAAATGAAGGATCGACAGACACATGCAGATTTCCATTTTTTGCTATTGCATAAAACAAAATGTTTAAGCATAGGAAATCAGACATTGTGTCACATTCATTCAAATTTTTATAAACTGCAGTGAAAGGTGAAATTTTGCAAATTGAACTGGATTAAATTGAACATGCACTACTTTGTTTTTTAAACATCAATATGTTTTTTCGTAACCCTCAATTCCCTGTAAAAGCATTAAAGCAAAATGGCATATTAAAGCTCTACTGTTTAGTAGAAATTATTCTACTTAGAAATACACTTCAATTATGAACTTCAAATATCAATAAAAAAAAGGTACATTTAATGGAGCTAAGAGTTCAAATTTTGACTAAAAAAGATTTAAAAGAAAAAATTAAAGAATTTCACTAGATTATAAATCTGATATAATGTCGAACAAAAACAAAAAAAGGATACATACCAGTAATTAAAAAAATTAATTAAAGCTACTTTCTGATGAATGAAAACCTGAACTAAAATTAAACAACAATTAAAAGTGAAAAAAAAAGAAATAAAAAGAAACAGCATTTCCCAAAAATATATTCCTGCAATGTATTGGGTGTTGCCAGTTAGTGTATCTTTGATAGACAGAAAGAGGCATTCTACCTTAAAAACAATATGTGTAGTACATTATTTATAGATATTAAAATTTATAACATCACTGCACAAACAAAATTTGTGTCTCAGGTTTTTAATTGATTGTTAATTATTGGTGTTATCATAAATCACTTTGTAAGCATATAAACAAATTTACAAAGTGTTAAAATGACAACTTTTTTTCAGATGAAAGAAAGAGCCATCTCTTCTGGACCAGAAACTGTTAAGAATAAATCTAAAAAGTGTCTTCTGTGTTTTGTTAATTGACATAATCCAGACGGGGGAAATGGAATTCAGGTTAAAAAAATTAAAGTATGGGTATATATTTATATACCAAGTTAACTTCAATTTAAATGTTAATACATATATACATGTAGAACCTTATACATGACAAAATTCTATTGAAAAAAATCCCTATATGCATGAACATATATTTTGTGGCACCAAAAGGTTGGTGAAGATGTTAGTTTGTAAATATTTGCTTGCAAGGTTTAACCTAACCTCTCAAGCTGCCAAAACTATACATAGCTTATTGCATTATGTGAGAACAAATCAAAACAGGTAAAAAGATTTGCTTTTGCTAGACATGAGAATCTCCAAGAAACCCACATGCAGTCATGAAGACCAGGAATATGCCTGGCTAGGGTTTTACAATGAAGATTAAACACAAGGAAGTGCTGATTAAAAGAGCTGACATTTAGTCACATGACCAAAGGGATATATTCTAGACAAAGAAATACAGAATACTTGTGAAGAAGTAAAGCAAAAATTTGAATAATATTAACATCTCTAGTCTGTAGGTGCTTTTTCTGAAATATAAATGAGAAGGAAACTTTCAGGCACCTTCTCATATAAGCAAATTTCATTTATTTTTTAACTTGCCAACATAAATTGTGAGGTATTTTTTTGGTTCTTAATTTCTTTCAAAATAAGAAAATGTATCATAAGAATATGTGGGGTACCAGAATAAAGCTGAAAAGTATCAAAAGGCAGAGAGTTTATTTCTCATGTCAATCAGTTTAGACACCACAGTTGGACAGTCGGGATATTACCTTTCTCTTCTTTAATTCAATGTCTGCTGGTGTATCGGGTACAATATAGGCAAAGACAAACATGATAATCAAAGCGATGTGCTGGAAAAAAAAATATCTGTATTATCTATCATACTTTTAAATCTTATTTTATTGGAAGAAAGAAAATGAAAGAACACAAAGAAAGTACTTGTATTTTGCATGTTTTTCTTTCTCCCCAACTTTTGTTTTTACCTCAAACCCGATGACAATCCAGAGTTGTCCTGTTGTAGAGAAGGAATTCCCCCAACTAGAAGTGAACGCCACAAGGAAACCATTAGAGACCACACCACAAAAGTTCATAAAGCTCAGGATTGTGTACCATGTACCTGCAAGGTAAAACATAATGTGAGTTTGATAAAAATGTGCAGTCCTAATTCTCTACAGATGTTACATATACATAGAAATTATGTTCACTCTAATACTTAATCACTAAGATCAGCAACATTGTTTTTTATTTTGCTTTAGTTTGAATTGAGCAATAATAAAAATGTTTGCTGAATTTAATATTCTAGCTATTAACATGTTGTGTCTGTAAAACACTGATGTGCCAAAGTGCCTGCCTAGGGCCTAGATTAAAGTGTTACATTACCTGATAAAAAAAAATTTCTTCAACATCCTCATGCCTAAAAACCTTTCTTTATGAAAAGAAAAGCATATATCAGCTAGAAAGAAAACCACAGTTTACGTACCTATGTCCTGAGCCATGTAGGCTATAGGTCGCTTATAAATCCATAGTAATCTCCAGGCATCTATCCTGATGTCTAAGGCTCCAGTAATAAGGGCCATCAGAGGAGCCAATGGGAAAGAGGCAGCAAATAACTGAAATTGTCAACCTCACGTTAAAACTCTGTCTAGGAGCATTATGTATGGCAATTAAATACGAAAATTAAAACTATATACAGATCAAATATGATGTGTTTGTGAATTGATAATAGTCTTTGATATTTTGTCTACATATAGCATATGAATCTTTAACACTGACATTTTTTAGGCTATAATTATGGAGACTTCATCTTGGACAGTTTGAAATTGATAACCATGGTTTAAGTTTAGAGAAAATGGACAAACTGGTAAAATTGATTAAAAACAAAATTCCATCCTTGCTCCATAGGATATACAAAGATACAAGCATAGTTACTTATTCCCTTGTTCTATAAATCTGTAAGAGGGAATCAGTGTTCCATAACTTTTGATTAATGTTTACCATAAGGAAGCCGAAGATGATGATTTTTTCTGTGTATTCCCCGAGTGTAAAGTCCCCGAGGCTCTCCTTTTTGACATGTTTCTCTAGGAATGTCTCCTCTCTCCTGCTTTTCTGTAGCGGGTCCCCACCAAAACATCGGCAGCACCAGGAGGGTCTCTTCCTCCACCACTTCTTCAGAGCACTGACAAAACATGGGATACACATTATTAATAAGCATTTCTGGTAGTCATAAGTCTACACTAAGGAGGAGTTGACATTCATCAGCATACATGTAACAGGTACAAATAAAATAAAACAATGCATAAAACAAAGTTCTGATAAAAAATGCAATTGAATTATCTAGAAAAATGTCATTTGTACATATAATATGGGGATTGATTTAGTGGTTTTCTGGTCTAATGGCATCTTTACATAACAAACATTGTTGTTTTTGTTTTTTTTACAAAATTTAAAGACTTTTAAGACTTATGCCAGAATGGCATCTGTATTAAGGAAAGGTTCTTGAAGACTAATGACAAAATGGCATCAGCTGTGCATAATTTACTTGTTGAAGATTGACTTACGGCAGAATGGCGTCCGTACACAACTTGGGCAGTGGTTTGGTAATCATTAATGTAAGGACTTGGAAGGACAGCTGAGACATACAGGTTCCCTCACACTGGTCCTGGAACTGTGGCCCAAGTCCCACAAGTCCGTCAGCATCAAAGCGCTGGAATGTTACAAATAAATGTAAGGAAATTCACAATAATCAAAGCATGTTATTAATTACCGTTAGAATGTCATAATGATGCAACATTTTTCTAAAAAAAAATTAAATAAATACTAAATAAGGCATGAAAAATGATTTAGGAATAAATTAACACTTACCCCTCTGAAGAAAGCAATGTAAAAGCAGGAGGAATAGTTATTTACAAATTGGAAGGCAAACAATTTCATGATTAAAGAATCGTCATATTTTGTCTGAGTTCTGTGGTTTTCTGTAGGAAAAATTTGAATAGATTTAATGCCTATAAATACATATTAAGGTCAATGTTCGAAGACTTGAGTGAAAATTCATTATGTTATTTAAAACCATTAAAATCATGAAATTCATTTTGTAAATGTATTATAAAATGTATTGCCTTACCCCAGTCTGTTAACTTCACAGCCAAAAAGTCATAGAACTAAAAGAAAACAAATGAATATCTGGTATTACTAAGTACTCTTTAAAAGATAAACCTTTCTGCTTGGCAATTGAAAGACTTAAACCATTTTTGTTATCTAGAAGTATGTATTACTTATTCAAAATACAAAAGAAATCATAGAATAAAATTTAAAAAAAATTTACCCACCTTGCCAAGTACAAATATAGAGAGTGCGTTGAGTAAGGAGGAGACAACTGTGGTACTCAACAGGCATTCCTCAGGACTAATACCCGGACAATAGTCCACCGTAACGAGTACACGATAAATGATGACACCCATCACACTCGCCATGACAACCAACACCATAAACAACAGAGTCACACCTGAGGTAATGTATTTCATAAACTGGTATCTCGCAGGATATTTCAGGATCTTAAAGCCATCCACAGGATTCTGGAAAAAAGATGGTGAAAAGTTACAGTTAAAAAAATAAATATCCCTATAAAATAATTCAAACAAGGAGAAAAATTCTATCATGTCAACAATGTATCTTAACTGCTGAAAAATTATCTCTGAGAAATTTCACATACTATTTCTGTTGTAGTTCCGTAAAACTCTGGTCGATCAGGCTCATTTACTTCGTATTCTGTCACGTCCCACAGAAAGGCCAATCTCCTCTCCTTCCTCTTCCAAAATTCCAAAAATATAGTCCCTAAAAACAATATATTTTTAACCAAAATTGTATTATGGGGAATATAGGATTAGTGTGAAAAAGTGATTAATATTTCAAAATTCACTTTTATTTGGGATTTCGCTATAACTTACCCCAAATACAGATGACCATGGCAAAGTATGGAGTGACCTCATTATCAAATGACTGTTTGATGGTATCCAGTAACCTGAAACAAAAGCAAGGTCTGCATTGATTATCCAAACTTACAAAGAAGACAAAATAACAACAAAACATAGAAGTTGAAGCTGACCAACAACTTGACAAAATATTTCCAATCTCTTACCCAGTAACATTCCCCTTTGTATTGCTGGTTTCATATTGATATCTTCTGTTGATGCTGAAATACATCAAGATAATGCATATGCCCTTGTTCACTAATAACCCTTATCAAAATGAAATCCATTTAGATACCATTTAAAAGCCATTTCTTTTCTGACCATTTAAAAACCATTCAGAAACCATTTTATTCTGTCAAATCTTTCAAGAATTCTCAACAGAAAGGATAACCATTTAAAAACCATTTTTCATTTTATCTCCATTCAAACCCCATTCAAACTCCATTCAAACGCCATTTTTTTGGGCCCTGTAACATGCAAATTAACCATTCAAAATCCATTTATGCAAATGAGATAAAAAATGAAAAATAAATGGTTTTTGTTTTAGCCATTTAATATCCATTTTTAACACATTTTATCTATAATTGAAAAATGGAAAATTTAGCTGGGTCCTTAATTGATATCCATATGCAAAGAATAAGCACTTCAAAAATCCATTTTCTTAGTTGTAGATCAAGTCAATCACAAAATAGAGGTCACCTGCTCAATTTTTCACATAATTAACATCACAAGTTTTGAATCCTGGAACGTTTCTTGTCAAAATCCTTATTTGAGTGAATGGTA
Source organism: Saccostrea glomerata (assembly GCA_003671525.1). Lineage (NCBI taxonomy): Eukaryota > Metazoa > Mollusca > Bivalvia > Ostreida > Ostreidae > Saccostrea > Saccostrea glomerata. Next base: position 845,882 of record PRKT01000011.1, on the reverse strand, counting down.
GTTGTCTCCATCTTTAAAAATTTATATTTTGAATCCCATGATCATTTTGGTGCTCCATCATATGTCCATATGCAAGCAGTACTCTAAAAATAAAAGGAAATTCAAAAATATAGTTACATGTATTTAAAAAATTTACAATTGAAGTTTAATCAATGTATAAATCTAAGTTCCCTCGGTCTGACCCAGTTTTAACAAGATTAATTGGTTTATAGATTATTGCATCATCATGTTTAATGGGCATTCCCAGGTACATGTTTTCTTTGGGAAAAGAACATTTTTCTGTAACTGGCATTAATAAAGATATGTACATATTTATACTTACCACTCTAAAAGAATAATATTAGGTCCTTTCTGTGTTGGAAAATGTGCTGCATTTCTTCTGCGTTAACTTCCCATTGTTGGAAACATGAAAAACTGTCACATATATATTATAATATCCTCCAAGAAATTAGTAATTCTTTTTCTGCTTTGGCCATTGTACAGTTTTGTCAGCATTGAAAATCACTAAAAACCTTAGTACTCCTTGAAGAAAAACTTCAGCCATCTAAACTCACTACCAGTTAGGTCAAAGTGCTCTTGTCCAATATTCAAACTTTAAGACTGGAAAAGGCGGTCACTACAGAGCTTGGGAGGAAATCTGATATCCACTGCCCCATTATAAAAACCTGGCACATGGCATCAATTAACCACCAACAAATCTATCTTAAGCTTACCATTTTTTTCAATTCTCCATTTCTCAGAAAATAAATGGGAGAAAAATGGTCCATTCAAGCAAGTTGGATCACCAAACTGGCATTTCTTTTCCATTTACTCAAATAAATGGAAAGAAAATGCTGCATGTTTACCATTTAAAAAGCATTTTCTAACAGAAATGGTTTTTAAATGGTTCTGAAAAAATGGTTTTGTAGAATTCAAAGATAGAAAAATGTAGGAAAAATGGTTTTGAAATGAAAAATGGAAAGAAAATGCTGAATGAATGGAAATAAAATGGAAAATTGCCATTTCTTTTTGCTATGGGAAAAACATGAACATAATTTTTTTCCATTTTTGTATGACATATTATATAAATCTTCTATTTTTAAAGAGAATATCTGCAATATGTAGGCATAACAGTTTGTACATCAGTGTTTTAAAAAATGTTTATCTTACACAAAAATATAAATTTCTATTCGATCTTTTTTATTCACCTTTTGACTAATCCATAGATAAAAATGGCAAGTCCAAACAACATCGGGAGCCAAAGGGAGGTAACTAAGTGCCCACACCATGCAAAATACAAAGCTATCTTCTCCCCATAATAGTTTCTAATCCTCCATATAGGTTGAAACTGAAAAGCAGTGCTGAACATTTAACTCAAAAAATATATTACAATCTTCTGTCTCAAAATTGAAATTTTTTGAATTAATTAAGCTCCCTTAAGGTACAAAATATTTTAAAATGAAAAATTATTTCATTTCTAATATTAAAAAAAAAAATTATTTGTAACATCAATTCCTTTGAAGATCGAAGAAGGAGATGGACATGACAGACCTACCTTGAACAGTTTTGTCCAGGACCTGTTGAGCTTAGCCCGGGGGTCTTTTGCTAACTTCTCCTCCTCCCTGGGGTCTGAGTCTTCCTCATCAGCTGAATCCTCATCATTGTTCTTTCCGACCGCCGAGGCCTCGTGAAGCACAACGGATTCCTTGTAAACTTTCTTCATTATCAAAAACGGAAGATCTATAAGAGGACGATCACAAAAATATTAAAAAAATTATATGAAGGTCATATATGTAACATATGTTACCTACTAATAATTTTTCAAGATATTCTTAATTTAAGATTATAGTGTTATAGACAAAAAATCAGCATGCATTACCAGGGGGTTTTGAAAGATATCAATTGATGAAAATTCTTAGATAATTCAAAAAATATATATAAAAATTACTAAGTAAATATTCGAGATCTTTCTTTTATCAGAACTTAATTGTTTTAGAAGAAGTGTACAACACCATATATAGACATTAAAATATAGCACACAGTTCCTTAAAGTATTACAACTCTTCAACTCCATGGAAAAAGAAAAAGAAGTTCAAACTACATGTATGTTGCATATGCCCTTAACTTAGACAGAAAAAATCTTTACTTCAAATTCAACAAAAATCATCAAAATATCTGGGGATTTAGGATATTGAGGGTAAAATACCAAAATAATAAATGGTTGGGAACCTCCAAATTACTTCAACATATCCATGGTATTTCAGATATTAATGTTTAAGATACCAAAGTTTAAGTGTTTGTAAATAGTTTTTTAATTTGCAATCAAAGTCAATCTTCATTTCAAACACTGAAGAATTTTGTCAAGCTTTTTTAATCCCCTCTGATCGTACACCTGACGTTTGATTCTTACTGATTTTCTGAAGCTCCTGGTCAGTATTTTCTGCTTCACTCAGTTCCCTTAGGGTTTTAGCTCGACCACAAGAACAGCAGTTGTCTGAAAACAGAATCAAATATCATTTAATTAGCATGTTTTGTACATGTATACATTTGAAAATCAATTAAGTTATTTCATTTTTTTAAGGTATAAAATGATTTGTGTTTGGTATACCTGGTATCTTCAACTTTTGATTTTTTTCCATCTAATATTTTTCTTGATCTCGATTAACAGAGAGAAAAAAAACCTTAATTTTAAATTTCTGTCATTTTGGAAAAGTTCTCACCTTGACCATCTTCCAAGGAATCAAAAACATTGTATTCTTTTAAGTCCTTTGAAATGTCCATATTAATAAGAATTTTGTGGACCTGTAAAAAAATATTTAAAAGTAAAAAGCTTTAATTAGCTCTTTTTATGTAAATATCAAAATATAACTACTCAAATACACAAAATGCAGATCTAAGAGTATTTTGATTGATACATTTATAAGAAAAATTCTTACTAGGAATGAGCGTGTAGCAGGACGGAAGAATTCAGTGGGGTTGTTATAATTTTTATACATAGTAATTCTGTCCATGTCAAAAAGCCCTGTAAAGTCATCCTCTGCCAAAAAAAAATGAGGAATATTCAAAGAAAATACAGACAGGCAGGGTTGCAATTTTAGTATAAATTTCAGATGGAGAGCCCTAGTTATGGTCCAGTGTTAGCCAAAAGTGCAACAGTAATTTTAAAAGTATATAATTATAACAATGTCAGAGTTCTGGGTTAATTAATTTTGGTAACATTTTTTAACAGGCTTTAAGTTAAAATTGGGCTACAGAGATGCAGTGGAATAGGATTACCTGATAAAGAGTATATGTACTTAAAACAGTAAAAACTGACCTGTTTCATCATCAAAGAAGTATTGGTTGATAATTTTTTCCAATGAAATACAACAGCCTTTTTCTTCAGAGTTCTCATCAGGTGGCTGTAAAAATAAACAAAGATTTTATTCATTATGATATTATTTGTTATGTGAAAAATTGAAAGCATTTTTTTTTTTTGCCTGCTACCCAGCCATTATGACAGTGGCAGACTCATGCCAATGAAGAAATAAGATTAGATAAATATTTATATATAACATATTAAACATATAAGAGTCTGACAGGTAAACTAATTAGAATTTAATTTTCATTTTGTTCACCATTAATTTCATAGCAAAGCATATAAACCAACACGTGTGACAGTGTAATTGGGAAAATGAGGTGTGTGTTTATTCTATTTCTTTCCATTCATGATCAGCAAATACTTTGACATAAAAAAAAGTAGATGACTGGTTAAAAAAAAAACTATTCTTTGTTTTCTTAGACCATCTTTTGTATATTGATGAAAATCTAATATAAACAATTATATCTAGGATTAGTACAGGCATAGAAGTCTTTAAAATAGATTCATTTGAAGACTATATATTAATATAATGAGTTAATCCTCTAGTGCATCACCTCAATTTACCGGTAAATTAATGCCAAGCATAGATAGTTTAATATTCATGAACTATAATTATATGAACTAGATACATGTACAAACATTTGCAGACTATCTGAGGATTAATTGATATCTATAGCCATGTTGGAATTTTAACTGCTGTGAATTTTTATCGATAATTTGTGCTTGGTAAATGGTGACTTGCCATGCTACCATTCTAGTGAAAGCCTTAAAGTGTCATTCTGATAGCAAACAAGACACAAAAACTTGACCAGTGACATTCACTACATTTTTCAAAGCTATACTTTGTACCTTTGAGCTTATCAATGGGCATAAATAATACTGTAATTAAACAATAGAATTATTTGATTCAGGTGAGCTTATAACATGAAGGAAGTAAATTTTCTGACAATTCATTTCTTGCATATTTGCAAATATTTGTTTCTCTGCTAGTATGCTTAATATTTATAATGCACAAAAACGAAATGCCTAAGACATGGATTTTTATTAATGTACTTTGTTAATTTTAATGACCTTTATTGAAAGTTAAAATTTTTCCACCCAAAAAGAATTTCAAAGGCCGGGCTTTAAACTTTCTAATTACACAAATTTTATCCCTAACAGGGTACACAGACTCTTAAGTAATGGTAAATATTTAATTTTGGGTCACCCTATTTGTCACTTAAATTAAACTGGGAATGTATATACAATGATGTTGCTTGGTAATTTAAACCTCAAGTGTTAAGTTACAGAACAAGTCTTCCATATCAATTTTAAAAATTTAGAGATAATTACATTTTCAGAAACAATTTTTTTTTATTTAGTGTGTATTTACTGTATTATTTAAAATTTTACTTAGATTTTTAAACATAATCAAAAATTCTACTCCAAGGGCTTCTGCATTTTATTAAAATAATCAAAACTGAACTTGAACTAGGTCATTAATTAAATACCCTGTACTTAGTTTATTGACTTGTTTTGATTAATCTCTTTTATATTCAATATTTAATCATTACTAATAAAACATTATTATAAGCAAAAAAATATTCTTCCATAAATATTTTCTGACTGCATGATATCCCCAAGACAAGCATAAAAGTGTGGGAGGAATCTATAAACAAAACAGACATTTAGATCTTTGAACATTCATCCATCACGGAAAAGCAAATCAACATCAAAACATAACAAAAATGAAACAGTTTTTGACCAATAAAAGGGATCCTAATTATCTCAAGCACTGTGAAAACTTACCATAAATTACCAGTAAATGTTATAAGATTTGAAGAACCTAAAATATATTATCTGAAATGTTTTGTTAAATGTTGCAGTTTTACAAGTACACATTAGTCTGATCTGCTAAACCTCTCTATTTTGGTTTTTATATAATTTTCAAGTAGTCACTATAATAGTACATACAAGCATGATAAGTTATATATGGCATTAAAGTTCAAAATGACTTTACCTCATTTAGTGGCATTTCTAGATTCACAAACTGAGCAATTTCACAAAGACTCTTGAAAGGGCAGTGTAAAAGTTTGTAATCTAGTTTCCCAATGGTTTCTTTTTTGATAACAAAGCGATATCTCCTTCGGAGTTTGTCTTCAAAACACTTGCGAATCTGTCTGGTAGCCTCGTCACAAGAATCATCCCTGTCGTGGATAAGAACCATGTCTATTCGCTGTTTTTCTGGTCGATAATCCGACCTCACTTGTGCCTCCTTCATGGCTTGATCAAATAATCGGAAATCTGGCTCGGCATCATAATCCTGTTTTTCTTTCATACTTTTCTTGGTCTTTTTGCTGAACGGCTTTTTGACAGATTTTAAAATCTTGCTCTTCTTTATCTTTTCCATGTTTTCTTTAAATATCTTGTGCTGAACAGGTGATTCTCCTGAATTCAACTGTTATAAAAAATAAATTCAATTTTAAAAATTATGAAGAAAAGTAACACTGGAACTGTTTACAGTTTACTTGTTATACACCAACTTAAAAAGTTAATTAAAGCACTTTTTTCAGTTTTCTTTTTTCCAATGAATTGTTAATTACCAGGGTATCAAGAGAGTATAATACCTAGAAGGTAGGAAGAATGCAACAGGTGAGACAGAGTCAAACAAAGGGACCCTAGGCAACACAACAGAGAGGTGCTCTTCCACTTGATTTATTAGGATTTAGCAAAATGAACCTGCCAAACCATCATGTCCTTTCCTCCCGAATGTATTTATCTCCAACCAATGCAACATCTCTCTGGTTTTAATGCTAATCAATCTAAAGAGATAATACTGAGTGGAACAGAATGGAATAAAATGCATTTACAAGATTTGAACCCAGACTCACTGAACTGTAGACCGATTTCTTAACAAAGCCATCCTGTCTCATCAAAATGATCTGCCATTGTGTTTTCATAACAAGTACTAGATAATAATCTTAAATTTACCATTCTTAGCCTAAGTAAAATTCTGTATGATACTGTATAATAATAAATACATCCAAGAATGTCTTATATTAGAGATGGATGGCAAGAAATTGTTGATACGTATCAGATGTTCAACCTATGTATGTAGCAATCTAGACTACTGAGTCAAGGGGGAAGAGGAGGAATCCAGACCCCAAGGGGGATCGAGGGGGAGGGGGGGGGGTCCAGAATGTGCCCTGTTGGATTTTCACAGTTACCAAATTTATTAAAAGGATGCTTTTAATAATGAATGCTATTCAAAGGACCAACAATTTTCACTTTAGACTGTCACCTCCCAATCCTGTGTTTCTTTTGTGACTATGTCTAGGCCTATATGAGAAATTATTTATTAAATGAAAAGGGAGAAAACTTGTGTTGAAATACATTCAGTTTCACAAAAAATTAATGTGATTCAGAGTGACAAAAAGTTAGTATAGATTATAAATAAGTTTGGTTATTATATGGTAGAATTTTATACATAAAAAGTTTAAAATTCCTTGCTTATATTTTAGAAATTTATTATTTGCATCATTTACAACCATTTAGGTTTAAATTTAAAATAAAATAATCCAAGCATTGACTTTTTATTTGTGTCATATATACTCAAAGCAGTCATGATACATATTTTTCTAGATATTATCAATACTTCAAGCATATTATGTCAATGAAGGATTTAAAATACACTCTAAGACTAATATTGATTTCTCAACAGGCACCTGGCTGATGCCTGAGATTTGTTGCTACATGACAAAAGCAAACAAAACTAAAATTTATTTGATTAAAAATGATACCTGTCTTAATGAATGCAATAATTCACATGCTCATCCCGTTGTAGTCTTTGCATAAAATGCACCGAGACACGATGCCGCTCTACTTTGTAAAACTTTGTTTATCAGTTGCCACGATGAAGGGGACATAACTCTCATAAACGGAAGTTGTATTCGGGTGCGTCGATTTACCCAAATGGACCCAAATGGAACCCAAATGGACCCAAATGGACCCAAATGGAACCCAAATGGACCCAAATGGAAACTCAAATGGACCCAAATGGACCCAAATGGAATATAAAATATATACATTTTATCGTATTATTAAGTTTTTACTTATTTAAAATATAAAAAATAATGAAATTAAAACAAAAAGAGAATATTTTAATATCATTATTTTCTTCCAATGTATTTTTACAAATGCGATTTAATTCTATTTGTAATAACTATTGAACATAATTGAATACAAAACTGAAGTATTTGATAATTTCTATGGCTGTAGGAACGGAGGGGGCGGGGGG
>PRKT01000011.1:821934-836162 GCA_003671525.1 Saccostrea glomerata | reverse complement strand
CGAGCAACAAGTTCTGATCCTTGTGATGAAATGACATTTCCCTCTCTCCTGACAAATTCTGGCTTTAGTGATGCAGACCTCAGTCTTATTTCCTGGTTACAGAACATACCCAATGAGACATTCTCTTGCCCCTTTGAGCAGAAATCTCTCAACTTTGACATTAAACAACTGATAAAGCCAACTTTGGAAGCTTCATGGTCGGAGCAGATCTTGGTAACACCCATCAAACCTAAGCTGTTCCCACATTCAGCTGTCCCCAACATTAGGCCCCGGTCTGCTGATGTCATGACAAGATCTTTGAACCCACAATTTGATGGATTGACCAGAGGACTGTGGCAAGGAAGAAAGGACATGTCAGCTTCTATCAGTGGACCAAGTCTTTCACAATCAATATCTGTTGTGTCAGGTGTTGGTTTGAATGCTGCTAAAAAAGATCCAATGCAGATGTCAATGGACAAGCTATTTTCAGAGGGAGAGATGGTGAACACTCAAAGTTCAGTTGTATTTGAGGAGACTTCCCCAAGACAAAAAGTTCAGCAAGGAACACCTCAGAAAAATAAAAATGAAACAGAGGAAGCTAAACCAAGCCCACCCATTGCAACAATAGCCCCGCAGGATAAAAATAAACCAAACCCAAAGGCCGAGGATGAAGCCAATGAGAACAACTCAAACTCTGAGCTGTTGAAGGAATTTCAGAGACAGAAGCAGGTTTGTAGGGAACAGATCGAGATGTATGAACAACAGAGGGAGAAGATGATGAAAGAGTTAATGACGATCGAGAGCAAGAGTAGCATGATTGACAACAGGGAGGGGCCTGCTGCAGAGGAACAAACAGGTATGGATTGTGAAAATATTTGTTTATTAAAAATTCAGTGTCAGTATCTCATTTCAATGTTGTTGTTATTTTCAATGTTGATCATGAAGTAGATTTGTTTTTCTGTTACCATGTTTTTTGTAGACCAACTTCTCTTTTTAGCTACTTTACAGATTTAAACAACTTTCTTCCATAATTTTTTCACCCTACTAAAGTTGTTTTTACTTTCCAGAGATTGATAATTGGTGTTTTTCATAATGGAAGTTGCTTTTCTCAAAAAGAAAGTTGGTTTGCAATGATTGTTGTTTTGTTACTCATATTTAGTGGAAGTCTTTTACATTCTTAGATTTGTTTGCTAGATTGAAACCATGTATTATATATAAGCACAAGCACTGAAGGTGGAGGTGAATTCAACATATTATGAACCTGCTAATGACAGACTTCTCAATCTATTTAGAAGTTGTGAATTTGTATGTAGACAAGTGAAAGTGCATGTATTTCAATTTTGTTGGTTATATTTGACATTTTATTTTGCAGCATCGGTTCACCCACAAAATACAAGTTCTCATCACAAACAAACAAACCATACACCGCATGTAAATCAGTCAAACAATCATAACGATGCACCTATCCAAAAAATGTCAAATAATCAAGCAAACATCATCGATCAGAAGCCCCAAAATGTCACACCACCTTGTAATGGGACCCCTGTCACTAACAAACACATGGACCCAGTAACCCCCATTTACCAGGCTGATAGTCTAGCTAACACCCCAACCTGTGACTTTACTGTTGGTGGTTATGAGCTGGGGTCAGAGAGGAGCATTCTGACACCATTAGGTATAGAGGAGGTTCCCACAGGGTTACAAAATCCTTCAACAAGCTCAGTTCCTAGAGAGGCTGGTCCTGTAGACTCCTCAAAACAAACTGCAGGTAATTTTGTGATATATTTTTGAATATATATTCTAACATCACCTAGTATTTAAGAAATGTACATCACACTAACAATTTAATATGGGCTTTAGCTGTTGCGACAGGTCGTACCCCTAAAAATGCCGTCAAATCTGTCAAAGCAAAAGAGACGCCCACTAATCCAGGTCGTACTAAGACATCGGCTGTCAGAAAAAACAGCAACCCCAGCACAGTGGGTAGAGGAAAACAGTCAGAATCAAGGCCCACTGTGTCAGGTCCAAAATCTGTGGGACGGGGCACTGCCACAAGGCCCACTACTTTGAACCCAGGAGGGTCCAGTAAAGTGAAGAAGTCCCCAGTTTGCAGTAAAGGTGATTGCCTGTTGCATGAGTAAAGGCATCTGATGCATATGAGGAATTGCTGATTGAATGCAATTTTAACATGAATAGCATCTTAAAAATCATTGCAGAAATTTAGAGTATTAAGTTCACTGCAACAAACATGTGTATCATTTGTGATGCAGAAAATGAAATTTACATGATTTAAGCTGGTTTAGCAAGGTATAATTAATCTGTCGAAAGCAGTTGACAATATCTTGCTTCATAGTTTCCTGATACATTAACAAATCTTTAACCCCTGCAGAAATGTATTATAACCTTGAGTATTTTAATATGATATGTTTTTCTAATTCTCTCAGCTAAACACCTAATAAGTAATAATTACTAAACGTGAAAAAATTACTTCCATCAAAAATCAATACAACTTTTCTCTTATCATGCTTTCTAATTATAGTGTATTATTATATGAGTCTTATAAATAAGATTTTCATATTATTTAGACATAGATTAAATATAATTTATTAACTGCTATGATTAGAGCTTGTTAGTTCCAGCAAGTTTTTTTCCCTTTTGTTTGAATTTTTTTATCGTGACTTGTCTGTATGTAACTATATGTGTTGTGTGTATTAATCAATATATCCTTGCATGTGCTCTATCAAAGATTCTATTCATGTTTTTGTTTTATAATATTAGTGCTCAGATTATCATTGTCCTTAGTAAAAAAAAATTGTTTATGTTATAAGGGTCTGTTTGAATGGGTTTATCAAGAACAGTAAAATGTTGAAGTTTTCTGGGGAAAAAAGTAATACTTGAAATATATGTTTGATTTTCTCTCTCTGCTTAACTTCAACAGAGTCAATAATTTTAAAATAATCAAAATTCAGTAATTTATTTTCTGGAGGAATATAAAATAATTATAATTACACTTTAATAAGATGTACCTGCATTAAGAAATTAAATCACATTCTGTAAAGTAAGACCTGCTTTGAATATGCTATAATTTTGCTAGACAATAAACCAGCTGTCGGTGGAGGTGTTGAACCTAAACCAGTGGGACCGGTCGTATCCCAGAGTCCCAAAAGGACACCTAGACCGGTCAGTCAGGTGGGAATTGTAAGTATAGTCAGATAGCTTCATCCAGTCTAGGGAATTCTGCAAAAACTTTTTTCAGTTTTGGTACAAATACATGAACAAATTCAATTGTCTACAACTTAGATACGATATAGAATGTTTTCGAATTGATACACAGAACATTGAAAAATGTCAGTTGTGATTTAAAAGATGACTTTTTGTTGAATTTATATGTATTAAGTTTATGGTGAATTTACTAGATTGGAGATCAGAAGATGTCTAGTCCCAAGTTTGTACCAATTTGTACTCTGGAGGATGTTCAGGCCATCAGAACTGTTGCCTACCATCCATCTGGAACCATGTTTGCTGTGGGCTCCAACTCCAAAACTCTGAGAGTGTGTGCCTTCCCAGATGTCTCTAATCTGAGGTAAGATAAAACACCAGTAAGAATAAGTAGCATGATTCTTAAATGGTTTTTTCTGATAGAGGACTCCGCATGCCTTCTTCTCAAGAAAGAAATTTGTGTCTTTCAGTGAGAATCACCAGACCTTTGAAACACAGACAATGTACCTCAAACACAAGCACCATAAAGGTTCAATTTACTGCGTAGCATGGAGTCCAATGGGGGACCTCCTGGCCACAGGCTCAAATGACAAAACCATCAAAATGTTCCAGTACAACATGGATATGAAGTCACAAGGTATTCCAAACCATAAAAATAATTGTTGCTTTTCTATTTGTAAAATATTTAAGAATAAAAGATGAATAAATATTTTCTGATTAGTTAATAGTAGCTGTATACTGTAAATCAGTTTTTATTTGAGAGAACTTGATTTTCACCTAATACAGACAATTCTCAAATTATCACCATTCGATTCATCGCCATTTTCGCAATACCGCCATGATATCCGAAGGACGTTTTTCCTGGTATATAAAATTCTCTTTATAACGCCAAATTCACATACCGCCATCTTCGCTAGCAAAGGGTTTCCGATCCGAAATCTACTCTACTTGTAGAAACCCTTGGCTAGCGAAGATGACTTCCGCCATCTGCCACCCTTTTTTCAAAACAAACGTCCATTTTTAAGTGTCACATATCTCGATAATATCGCCTCAGATGCATGTTCATCATGTAGTCAGTGAAGCGCAGCTAATTGGTTGACGCTATCCCTGTTGTAAAGTATGCAAAGCCAGACATGGTACATGCAATTAAATAATTAAATTAGAATTATGTAAAAAATGATTTTAACATGAACTGTTATAATAATTTCGTTTTCTGTTTTAATGAAAAATATTTAGTCACGGCTTCGCCACGAAAGCGGTCATTGTTAAAGTATGCCGAAAACAATATTATTTTGATCATCTCTGCTTTAAACAATGAAGAGTTTGCTTACAAAATAATTATATGGTAGAAATTTCAAAAATGATGCCATAAACAATTCATTTTTTACGTTCTATTGACAATATATCGCGACGATCGACCAAGCATGTTTTTTTCAATACCAGGCGTGCAGATTTACATGCACAAACATGTACTTGTCTTTCTTTCATAACTGCGCATTTTGTTTTAACAAATTGTACATAAAAAATTACTTGAAGTATTTTCAACTTTAGAAACATGTTTTCATATACATGTACATGTAATATTAAGAATAGAAACGCTAAATGGAATTTCTAAGAACGATAACTCTAATTCTTGTTTCCTAAAAGATGGGAAATTCAATTCATCGCCAAATTCGTTATACCGCCATGATTTCTAAATTACAAAAGGTGGCGGTTTATCGAGAATTAACTGTAACGCAAAAATTTCCTTTTCCCATATACTGTAATTGTATTGGAATGGATTATATACAATAATCACATTAGCTTACAAAAATGTTGTCTCGCTTATTAATACTAAATGGTTTTCTTGCAAAAATAAGGTGTTGCAAAAAAGTAATGCTCTACAGTAGTAAAGTTAAACAGGTACCTTCTTGTTTTCTTACCATTCTTTTTCAGAACTTTGGTTTATCTTTACTGTCTGTTTTACATGTAGGTCCTGAGATGGAGTTGTCCTTCCATGATGGTACAGTGAGGGACATTGTCTTTATGCAGGACACTATAAATAGGTCTTCCCTCCTGATCAGTGGAGGGGCGGGGGACTGTAAGATTTACGTGACAGACTGTGAGACGGGGATGCCAGTCAGAGCCATGGCAGGCCACTCAGGTATAAAGAGTTCCTAAAAAAAAGTAATAATGGTAAATAATCATGGTTAATTGTACACTTTACTTTTCTCCTTTCATACCTTTTCTTTGCATGTGTTTCATTAACAAGTACAAAATGCATATGGTACTTAAAACAAGTTAACTGCTACGTGTGTTGCAAATTGTGATGATTGAAAAATAATCTTTTATTCTTTAGGACATGTGTATTCATTGCATACCTGGGGTGGCTGTATGTTTGTCAGTGGGTCAGCAGACAAGACGGCCAGATTCTGGGACCTCAGAGCCTCTACTGCTATAACAGTGGTCCCCAGCTCAACAGGTAATATAGACATTGGTCCTTTGTTCACCAGAGCTTCATTTTCCCCATTCATTAGCCCTACGGGGGTCATTCAGAACTTCTGTATCTCCATTCATTTTTCAAGACTTTGTCTTTAGTTTTTCAACATTTTTACATGATGATTCGTCTGGATTCCATAAAATGCAGTTTATTATTTAAAATATAAATTTTATGTTTTATAGGAAGTGCTTTTGCGTCAGTGTGTGTGGACCCCTCGGGTCGTCTCCTGGCCTCGGGTCATGAGGATGGGAGTGTAATGCTGTATGACATCAGAGGCTCACGGGGAATTCAGAGCTTCCGCCCTCACACCGGGGAGTGTCGTACAGTCCGATTCTCCATGAATGCCTTTTACCTGCTGAGTGGATCATATGACAAGAAGATCATCATGACAGACATGCATGGTAGCAATAAAATCAGATAAAAATGACAATTTTTCATTGTAACATTGTGAACCTATCTGATAAGTTTGATATTATATACATTTGTATGTATTTTATCCAGGTGACCTACTTAGGCCATTACCCAGTGTGGTGGTCGCCGAACATGAAGACAAGGTCATTCAATGTCGCTGGCACCCAACACAACTGGCCTTCACTAGTACCAGTGCTGATAGACATGTCACATGTTGGGGACTACCTGTAGTGTAAACAACCACATGATCAAGTCGAGTGACATGCATACCACCTGATGATAAGTTGCTGTGGAGTAATGCCGGGCTAGATATTTATAGGAATACGATGGTCATTGGTCCAAATATGTTGTTATTTGATATACATGACAAATGTATCTCAGATTCAAGTATTTATAAATGTACACTTAAACATGTTCAAATGTAATTCAAACTTAATACATGTATAGTGGATCTGTAGTTTTGATTTAATTATTCAACTTTGATATCACAAGCCATTTAGCTTGATGTATCACTCGCAAAGAGTTGGGACTTGGAGGGGGTATGTTGTACAGGTTTTATTTTTTGATGATGATTATGAATAAGCACACCAACTTCTTAGCCATATTAAGAATTCTGCTTATTATACCTGTACTTAAAATAGGATATTTTCTCAACACATACATGTATTATCAAGGATAGTTGAATTTTTTGACATTGATAAATTTTTCTTCACATTCAGTATACATCTTATATTTCAAAAAAAATATTGCTAATGTGCTTCCCAAGTTCTTCATTTCACCCACAGAACCATTAATACACATGTAACAGATAAATTGAATCTATACAAATACATGTATAATCACGATAATACTAGTATATTTTGGACTACAACTCTGTTACAAGGTATTTGTGGAACTGTTTAATAAAACTTTTCTTAGATTGTGCACATTGTAATCTGCTTTTATATTTATATATATACAAGTAAAATGAAACCAGTGTGCACTGCCCAAGGAGTTAAATCACTATAATTATACATGTAATGATGTTAGTATTTTTACACAATTTAGAAGTTCTTATGTTAGTGTGGTCTTCTTGCAGGACTCGATGGAATTAAAGATTATCGGGTATCATCTTTAAAAAATTTTTCCAAGAGCTTTGCTTACAATGATGTGCTAATTTACTTTATTTTGATGGTGCATATATTGTGTTTGTTTCGTTACTCTGTATTTATCGCAGTCATACAAATCATGAAGCACATTTAGATCTGAGAACTTGTACAAATCGATGCCATTGTTATCTAGTCAATTATTTTTTTGTGTTGTATTTTATTTTTCTTTTAATTTTGCAGCAACTTGTACACTATCAGTTGTTGGAATATTTTCTTTTAAAATCTATTATTTTGAACTCATCCTGATGGATTGTTTTGTTTGCTTTATTTTGATCTTTTTTGTTCATTCAGAATAATGAACATTTATAAGTAGCCATATTTACAGAAATGATTTGTCCCATGTTATTTGCTTTTTGTCTGTGATTTTTTTTTTAACTCTAAGGTTGGGTTACTATTTTGCTTTATTATTCATATTCCCTCCATTTTTGTGATGATATATTTCATTCCGCCCATTTTGTTTTTTCCCTCCCAAAGCCTTCTTTTATATTTAGCATTACTTTGTGTATTTATTATTTTGGTATTTAGTTTATTTTTATTAAAAATATTTTTGAGAATTCAATATACATACATACAAACATTAGCTAACATAAAATATTGTAAGATTTCAGATAGTCATCTTGTACATTGTTTACATTTATTAAAGTATTTAGTGTTTCTTGTAATCCATATAAATCTGTAGATATGAGATTTGTTCACTATGGTACTATTTAAGCTATATTTCATTCACTAGTTCCTATTAATACATGTATTACTATTTGAGTTTCTCTAATCTTAAGAAGAATAAGTAATTTTCCGACTTTCCTCAATATTTTTAAATTACCTACTACAGTAAAATATAATTACTGGTAAAACAAAATCAATTAATATACAAATATGCTTATCAGCAAAATTCATAAATTTATTACAAAACAAAACAATTACATTTTGCAACTCTTAATAAATTTCAAATTTCTTTACAGCAACCATTTTTTCATAACCATTAGTTTTTCCCCCTTGATATTGATTAATGCTATTTATGTTAGTTGTATGTATAATATATATACAAATTAATCAAATATACATGTACTTCTGAATGTACAATGATATTTGACTGTGCTACTCTTTACATTTTTTGAAAATTCAGTGTCTCTGCAAATTCTTTCAATATCTGCTTTTTGTTATTTTTCTTGTTTCACAAACAAGAGGTAGAATAAAACTTGATCCATCAGTGAACACAGAATTCTTATTCTTTTGTGATCACAGCACATTAGTATCTGTTTGTCAAGTTGAAATGTCTGAGGTGATCAGAAGATGTCATCTGCGTCATAACTGACCACTTCTCTTTTGTCTTTGTATGAGCTCTTCTGGGAGTTACTGGCAGCTGAAAAATAAACATTTACATTATGTTGTGTAATTTTATCAAACCTCATTAAATTTAAAGAAATTAGAAAAAAAAAAGAGCTCTCTTTGATGAATGAAACAGTCTAAAATATTGTTCTGATATTGAGCATATTTATATGCAACCTCCATACATGTATAAGTTATATCACCGTAGGATTCATGCTTCTTGTAAATGCTTAGACCTGCTTCAAAAAATAGTCTATTTCAATCAAATGAATAAATGTTAGTCAGATGCTGCATCTGAAGCATTCTTGTAAAGTGTGTACCCCTAAAAAAAAAGATGTGTCATTCAAGCAAGTTTGGTCCAAGTTGCCCTCATTTTGAATGAACCTGCTCCAAAAACTTGTGCTTGTCACACACCTGGAAATGAGGGATAAAAGCAGCCTGTATTTACCATCCCTAAATGCATCACCTTTGTACGTTCAGTCACCATAGACATAGAGTTACATAGAAATGAATCTGCTCCCCTAACTAATTTTCCACTCATAGATGCACATATAAAGAAGCAAGTTCAGTTGTGAACATTCTGAAATACATTTATCCATCCTAGTAGGGTCACCATTAAGCTTATAGATTCTTGGTAATGAACCAGCTCTTTAAAACTTAACCTGGTAATGTATCTGAAAAATGTAGGTATGTAAAATCCAGATACGGAAGTATGTCTGGTATTATGTATCCCTATATGAACTAGTGCTAATTGTAACGGGGACCGTTACAGATGTTCCCCAAACGCTCCCCAACTCCCTTTTGGTGCCATATTCCCTGTAAGCTTCATGAAATAAGAAAAACTCTATTCATCTGAGATTTTAACAACATTTACAAAGGAGTGTACAAAAATCATTTAAACTTTAGCTTTGCACGCGTGCACATGTGAATGCATTTGCGTCATGATCATATCATCTTGTCTACACAATCTATATTTTTAATACACTGAATATTAAAGTATTTAATCCAAAATTATTTAAAAAACACGCTCATTCAAGTGTATGTTTGATTTTACTCATTTCACGTGCACGCACGTGCATACATGAGCATGGTGACCATACCTTCTTGTAGGAGTCCATTACATCTATCTATGTTCTTAATTCCACCCCGTTTGGGTGAAAACTAAGGGAGTTATAGCTGTTTAAAGTTTCAGCCAATCAGACTGCAGCACATGTACACGCACGTGTATGCATGTGCATGGTGTCCATACCTACTTGTAGAAGTATATTATATCTATCTATATTCCAAGTCCCATCCTGTTTAGTTGAAAATCAAGGGAGTTATAGCTGTTTAAAGTTTCAGCCAATCAGATTGCAGCGCACGTGCATGCATGTGTTTTCATGATAATTGCTTTATTTCAAGTTGTAGGATATCCTAATGCATGGCTATGTTCAAAATTTCAAAGGATTTCGTCAAAAAACAAGAAAGATATTGAGACTTTCGTTGCAGCCAATCAGAGCGAAGTGCACGTGCATGCGCGTGAGATCTTGCTATTTTCACCATGTCGTCATGTCTATACTACTAATACATCCTTACATTATGAGTTTCAAAGCATTTCATATTAAAAAAGAAAAGTTGTGGCTATATCTATCATATTGGTCATTTCACGTGTTGCACGTGCACGCTCTTGCAAGCACGTGCGCGCAAAATGACCTTGATTCCGCAAATCTACATAACATGTCTACTAACCCTAAAAAGGTTTTACCTACATTGGACGAACAGTTTACAAGATCATTCCCGGACAAAAAAGTTCCAGGAAGAAGAAGAAAAATAATAATAACTAGATACGATCTCGTTGCGAGCAACGAGAGGTCTTCCGTCCGTTTTAGGAAAAGAAACCCACGTAAAATCGAGCTGAAAAGAGATTCAAATTTTGGTCACAAGGAGGATTGAACCCATGTCGCCAACGTGAATGCGCTTTTTTTTTTACTTTTTTATCCTCAACGCGCTAACCATTAAGCTATTGGGAGTACTGCTCTTAACATACTTGTGTATACTTTTGCAACAGTTCACCTGCCTAAGAATTATAAAAAGCATTCATAATTTCGCGCCAAACGCCACGAGCAAATAAATATTCGCGCCTTTTCTTTAGACTGATCTATGAAATAGGTATGATAGCTTCAATTAGATTTTAAAAATAAAACATTCTTAGCGCCTTTATTTTATTTCGAAGTTAAGAAAGTATATGTAACACATTATACACATTACATATTGTATCTAGCCCAGTTACACTAAAGAAGTGAAACGGAAATTAAGTTTTAAGATTGACACTCAATTGCAACTTACTACTGTAACGTGTCGGACCTGAGCGGTCAGTAGGTCCGTGCTCGGATTACCGAGTTTTACAGGGGATATGATTGAATGCAATATTTACAGATAATAATATGATACCTGCCTGGTGTCTTCAAATCAAATGACCTAAGTGCTTTGTACGCTTATATATCTTCAGTTAATACCGGCACCTGCCTGGTGCCATATGACAATTGCCTCACCATACAACTGACTATATAAGTCAACAGCCACCTGCCTGGTGCCTCTTGATTTAGCCTTTTACACCTGCCTGGTGTCTTACTGCTTACCAAGTTGCCTATATAACTCTAGCCAAGTAGCTACAATATACTTACACAGTATTTAACTTTGTAAGAACTTCTCTGTCCTAATAACAAACCTAGCTAACAAAGCTAACGTCACACAGCTATATTTTAACTAGTCACTGACTACTGCAACTTTGAACAATTCCATTTGATCGATACACTACTTGGTCTCTGTACCAAAGTGAAGACACACGCGCCAATTGGCTATACTGCCCCCTTGTACCTCAACTTAACCAATGATCATAAGTTATCAGATATCATATCGATAAAATACTATAGACTGCCTTACTTTTGGCAACACTATTATTATTTTCTAACAGAACATCATTTATCAATAAAACTTGTATAAATCTTTTGTCAATTGACCAATTAATTACGATATTTACATTGATTATCCTTATAATATAAACAAGTAACGGGAGGTAACTCCTCCAACCATTTCACTACTACGTTAGAGTCGAAGTAGTTTTTTTACATTTCATGTATCCTTATGTCAGAATCGTTTAATCAAACGCTCAGCTGCCTCCATAAACCCCTACTCGAGAAATGGTGGAGTTGACAGAGAGAGCCGCCATCTTGGTCCCGCTTCAGATTTTCAAATATTAATATCTAGAGTTCAGACAAACTAATATCCAAACAACTTACATAGTAAGCAACAATCAAAGAGTCTCTATTATCATTCCAAAATTTAATAAAAAATATTGAAAAACAAAAAAGTTAGAAAATGCGATTTTTTTAATTCGCTTCTCCTAACGACAGGAAGTACCGACGACGAACGAAGAGTCGCGTCCTGGATGGTATATATTACGATCTATAATCCTTGAAAGTTTCATGCTGATATCTTTTACCGTTTTTGAGTTTAATCGCAGACAAAATGTCATTTTAATTTCAGGAAATGTCCCGTAACTTGGCACCAGTTAAGAATTTTCAAAAAATCTCCCGGATATACAAAATTCATGTAACGACACATCTGTTCTGAAAATTTCATGTAATTCCATCCAGTAGTCTTTGAGAAATCGCGTGCACAAAATTAGAAAGTCAAAAAAATAAGAATAATAATAATAATAAGAAACAATAGAATCACTATAAGGTCTTCCGTGAAGACGGAAGACCTTAATAATAATAAGAAACAGAGTAAAAACAATATGTTCCCCAACTTCGTTTGGGGAACATAATTACCATATCTGCACACATTTTGACCAGACAGAGCCTATAATTACTTTGGAATGGACTTGCTCCTAAAACTTGGATCAATTGCAAAATGAAAGAGCTGATGCTGAAGAAAGGGTATAGCATATGCTCCTGTTAACATCATTTAGGTGAGCTAAAAAGCACACATCGATTTCTTTTTCAAATGCTTGACTAACCTCTCAATGCTATGACTATAGTGGTCCGTCTTTTTTTTTTTTTTTTTACTTTACTATTTTTACCTATTGATGACCATGATTTTGTGGACTGGTCATTGTTCTGATCAAAGGAAGGTTGTCTCCTGGCCATTGTCACCTTCAGCTGGATTCCCTCCACCATGGCACCATTCACCTAGCAAAAAAAGCAATAACCCCAATGTGGTGCTCCATTTCAAATAAAAAAGGACTATCTATATTAACTAGAATTTATACTAAAGAAGTGAAATAAATACCTCAGCTATAGCTGTGTCTGCAGATTCCATTCTTTCAAACGTCACAAACCCAACACTGAAACAAGTGGTATATTGTAAACCCCAAAACATAGAAATCTATGGTACATTTTCTAAATGATTAAGAAATAAAGTAACAATTGTTGGCTCATCAAGAAGATTCTGAATGACATAGACTATGAAAGCTTTCATACATTCTGGTACCTAAAAGCTATCATACATTCTGGTACCTAAACATAAGATAATATAAATAAGAAATAAGATAGACTTTACTGTTTGTCTCTCTCCATATTGATGTTGAGTATAGTTCCTATGTTGGAGAAGGCTTTCCTGAGAATTTCCTCAGTGATACCGAGTCCGTTAACGTAGATGGTGTTGCCTTTCTTGGGTAAGTCGTAGTCTCGGTCTCGTCTTTCCTGCTGATTTCTCTCCTCCCTTCTCTCCTCTCTGTCACGATCATAACCTTTAAACAAATGTTGACAGTTAATAGTTGTTCATGTAGAGAATTTTTTTAAAATGGCACTTTTGAAGGTTCATAACAAAAGGACTTTTAATACAGCTGCTGAAGTTTATCTACTGAATGATGCAATTTCTATGCATAAATAAATGAACAAGATGTTTCAAAGCACATACATAAACTAGTGTAATCTTGGATCTTTTAAAATCAAATATGTAAATTATTTAAAATTCATTTTTGTTTATATTCTCCCTTCATAGGTTTAATCCTTTAAAGTCTCTGTCTTTTAAAATGATGCACTCTTATGTAGGGGTTTATGCAGACAATTTTTGAGTAGCAAGTCAAACTGATGTACAAAAGAGATACATGAAGTTTGTACAATACCTCTGTCTCCAATATTTTAGCATGAGAGAGGGAGAGAGAGAGAGTACAACAGTCAAGACAAAAGCAAACCACTTTCCCTATGAAATAACAAGAGGCCCATGGGCCACATCGCTCACCTGAGAAGCTTTGACCATTCTGTTCTTTACCAGATTTCCCCCTTGTTATACATAATGCATCCCCACCCTACCCCACTGATCATAATTTAGACATTTTGAAATCTACACTACCCCATGATCTTTCCATGGGCACATAAGTTTCAGCTTTTCTGGCCCAGTGGTTCTTGAGAAGAAGATTTTCAAAGATATTTCCTATATATTTCTATGTAAAACTTTGATTCCCCATTGTGGCCCCGCCCTTCCTCCGGGGGTCATTATTTGAACAATTTAGAATATACATTATACCAGGATGCTTCCACATAAGTTTCAGCTTTTCTGGCCCAGTGGTTCTTGAGAAGAAGATTTTCAAAGATTTTTCCTATATATTTCTATATAAAACTTTGATTCCCCATTGTGGCCCCGCCCTTCCCCCGGGGGTCATTATTTGAACAATTTAGAAT
>PRKT01000011.1:752434-809418 GCA_003671525.1 Saccostrea glomerata | reverse complement strand
GGGGGGGGGGGGGGGGGGGATAAATTAAACAAATCTGAAAGATACTTAAGATTTTTTTTCTGCATATTTCATTGATTATCAGTTTAATATGGGGTCACTTTGGTTTAAAAAATTTTCAATTCATTGTTAACCTTTCAAATAACGATGGTTAATTTTAAATGAATTTGCATCTCTTTTTATAATTTTTCACGAAGATTTTAATTTAAGTAGGTACATTGTTTGCACTGTTAATTAAGGCATTTGGGTCACTGTGCACATAACTAAATACTGTATTCATAAGGGATAGCATTTCAAGGTCATTAAACTAAAGACAGCCCAAAAAAATTCTTTATGTGCTTGCACTGTTGATGTCAGTAAATTTGATACCATCAATATGTATGTAATTTTTGGAAAAGAAAGAAAGCTCAGGTATTTTAAATATCGAAGAAATATCTATATTTATCTACAGTGTTTATGCTAAAAAGGGAATTGAAAGGACCTTTCATGTCAAACTTATTTAAACACAATGTAAAATTATAAAGTGAAATCTGAAGACAGAGCTTTATAAGTGGTTTTGTAATGTATATAAAGATCAAGATAAGATTGGTAGAGATAATCTTCAATAGAAAGGGATGTAAAATAGATTTCTTCATAGGCGTTAAAGCCAGTCCGCGATGGCACATACCTGAAGAATGTCAGGTAGAAGTCTAAGGTGGACCACTGATGGTTATCTATATAGTATCAGGTGCAACTTTCGCACCAAGTGTGCACGGAGAAACTGAATTAACTCAAAAAGTACAGGGGGAAAAATGTGTGTAAGATAAAACTTGTTTCTCTTTTCTTAACATTTTTCATGATACATGTTTATTTTAATATGGAAAATTTGGTTTAAGGAATTTTAGTTTTTTTGCATTAGGTTTATAATTTAATTTAAAAAATATTTTTTAAACTTTTATATGTCTTAATTCAAACAGTTCAATAAGTTTATGCCTAAAATAAGTCTAAAATATCAAAGGATAAGAAAAAATGGCATGCCACCTATATTAGTCCTCTCAGGAAAAGGAATTTGAGAGATTTTATTTTTAACTTCTAAATAATGGTCAAATTATCAAAACACTAAAATCAGAAATCCTCTAACAATTTTGAATCGGATTTTGATAAGATTAAAATTCAAAAAATCCAAGCCCAGATTCAATTTTATAATTATGGAGCTACAGTCTTATAAGAGACTTCTAGTTTAAAGACAAGCTACATGTATATTTTTTGTTTCTTTTTTCAGACACAATTTTCATCATTATTTTGAGTTTTTCCATGCCCTTCGAACATCGCTAAAGAAAGATCAATTCCAGGAGCTAAAGACATTGATACTTGAACAAAAACCACATTGAAAGTTAATTGGGTAGGGGATTATGATGTTGGTAATAAATTATCATAAGTGACTATGTAGCAAGTTTCTTTTCTATTTAAATGAAACTGAACACATCTACATAAAAAAAGAGTCCTCGCCTCATCGGTGACATAATTATCAGATTGGGGTCACGAATCGCTGAGATTTGCTTGATTAGAGGGCAGACGTGTAAAAGCATACCGTTTAGTTTAACTTTTCACAAATTGCTGTTTTTATTTCAAAATAAACAGTAAGATGGAATGTGAATTGGGTTTTCTGACCAAAATTTACACAGATTGCTATTTCTTTGACTCTTAAAACACCGCGTAAGTATTTTTGAGGTGCAAGATGCTTGAAGAAACACGTAGTATCTTTTTACACTGTTAAATTCCAGATGTTAAGTTTGGTGTAGCAGTAGTTGTGTTGACACATTCTCTGTCTAAGCCTGTCATGCGTTTCTTTACCGCCATCAACGTGTCTGCGGAATTTCTCTACATCGTGATGGCTTTTACGGTGTCCATACCATAAAACAACAAATTAGAAGAGCATGAAATGAAACCTGAAGATAATTATGTAATCTTGTTTAGCAGAAAGACAATTTTTTTATGTAATGCTAGGAAACTTGACACATCCTCGCCGAACTCCGACTGTCCCGAGAAAGATTAAACTGAAAACGACCATGTATTTTTGATGTCCTACACTTAATCAATCTGTTCATGATACAACACAAGCAGTATTTTCTGACATTATTTATGTTTCCTAAGTCTTATCTAACTGTTACATCGAATATATTGACATAGTTGGACCACTACCCCTAACCCCCAGAGGAAATCGTTACATACTGGTTGTCACCGATTATTTTTCAAAATGGGTTGAAGTTATCCCCATACCTGATCAGTCAGCAGTCACAACAGCCACAGTGCTTTTGAATGAAGTCTTTAGCAGATGTGGGTGTCCATTAAATTTACATTCGGATCAAGGAAGGAATTACGAGAGCAAAATTATCTCCGAGTTGTGTGATCTTCTACAAATTAGGAAAACCAGATCTAGTCCTAAACATCCCCAAGGAAATGGTTAAGTAGAGAGATTTAACAGAACCCTTATATGCATGGTGAAAGCCTATTTGAAAGGACAACAGACGGATTGGGATCTTTTCTTAAGTTGCATAGCTGGAGCTTACAGATCATCAGCTCATTATTCCACAGGTTTCACGCCAAACATGTTAATGCTGGGGAAAGAAATAAGATTACCCAAAGAGATTGTTTTTGGGAGCCTGGACTCCACCAAAGAGACTATATCATCTTATGGCGAATATGTAGAACTCCTCCGTGAAAGAATGCAAACCTCACATATGATCGCACAAAAGCATTTGGCCAGTTCAGCTAAACGACAGAAAGAATTCTACGATAGGAGAAAAAAAACGTTGTCATATAATGAAGGAGATGTTGTCTGGTATTTAAACGAGTCCAAAAGAGAAGGCATCTCACCGAAGTTACAAGATGCTTACTGGGGTCCTTGTGTTATCACAGAAAAGTTAAATGCAGGGTTCGACACTAACGCTAGCCCGCTGGCCCGGGACAACTGAAATTTGAGATGGCCAGAGGAAGAGTCTTCTAAGTCGTGCATCACAACAAATTGAAGAAATACTGTGGCGTTGATATTCCATTATGGTGTAAATTATAGAATGCGCTTACAAAAAGTTAAAGTTCAACAACGCGCATGGCGACAGATCGACACATTATATCTACCCTCACCCTTTGTCCCTTATTAATTTTTTTTATCTGTCATTGTAAGAGTGATGACCTCAGAACAATGACATAATATCATATTGCTGATAAATGATTTCTTATTTATAACGAAAATAATTAACATTATTACAGATGGCCAGAGAAAGAGTCTTCCAATGTGTACATTGTAAGCCTACGAAGTTGACGGCTGGAGAAAAGGCCAACATGGAAAGCCATGTCCTTCGAATGCATGTTCCCCTTTTCAATGTGCCATACTCATGTACCCTATGTAGATACAGGTGTTCGAAACTGCGTGAATTCACTTGGCATGTCGAACATTTCAAGGACCACCTGACGAAAAGGAAAACAAGTGGTGACAAGTGTCCGGAAACCCATTATATGGCCATCGCCGCCAAGCCCTATGAGGTGAAAGAGGGAACGGACCTTGAGAGATGGGGAAAAGAGCGCTCCGAGGAGTACTGGCAGAACAAAGATGCGGTAAAGAAGGCTCCAAACCAAACACCGAGTGCCCCAGTTTCTATTCCAGCACCCGTGCCCCTAGAACTTAATAGTCCCTCCAAACTTGGGCCACTGGAAAGGAATATTTTGGACGAAATACTGGCGGTTCCCACAGATTTTGGACCTGACACAGTGGGCCTTGATTCTGACTGTTTTCCTCTACCCACTGTGCTGGGGTTGCTGTTTTTTCTGACAGCCGATGTCTTAGTACGACCTGGATTAGTGGGCGTCTCTTTTGCTTTGACAGATTTGACGGCATTTTTAGGGGTACGACCTGTCGCAACAGCTAAAGCCCATATTAAATTGTTAGTGTGATGTACATTTCTTAAATACTAGGTGATGTTAGAATATATATTCAAAAATATATCACAAAATTACCTGCAGTTTGTTTTGAGGAGTCTACAGGACCAGCCTCTCTAGGAACTGAGCTTGTTGAAGGATTTTGTAACCCTGTGGGAACCTCCTCTATACCTAATGGTGTCAGAATGCTCCTCTCTGACCCCAGCTCATAACCACCAACAGTAAAGTCACAGGTTGGGGTGTTAGCTAGACTATCAGCCTGGTAAATGGGGGTTACTGGGTCCATGTGTTTGTTAGTGACAGGGGTCCCATTACAAGGTGGTGTGACATTTTGGGGCTTCTGATCGATGATGTTTGCTTGATTATTTGACATTTTTTGGATAGGTGCATCGTTATGATTGTTTGACTGATTTACATGCGGTGTATGGTTTGTTTGTTTGTGATGAGAACTTGTATTTTGTGGGTGAACCGATGCTGCAAAATAAAATGTCAAATATAACCAACAAAATTGAAATACATGCACTTTCACTTGTCTACATACAAATTCACAACTTCTAAATAGATTGAGAAGTCTGTCATTAGCAGGTTCATAATATGTTGAATTCACCTCCACCTTCAGTGCTTGTGCTTATATATAATACATGGTTTCAATCTAGCAAACAAATCTAAGAATGTAAAAGACTTCCACTAAATATGAGTAACAAAACAACAATCATTGCAAACCAACTTTCTTTTCGAGAAAAGCAACTTTCATTATGAAAAACACCAATTATCAATCTCTTGAAAGTAAAAACAACTTTAGTAGGGTAAAAAAATTCTGGAAGAAAGTTGTTTAAATCTGTAAAGTAGCTAAAAAGAGAAGTTGGTCTACAAAAATCATGGTAACAGAAAAACAAATCTACTTGATGATCAACATTGAAAAAAACAACAACATTGAAATGGTATACTGACACTGAATTTTTAATAAACAAACATTTTCACAGTCCATACCTGTTTGTTCCTCTGCAGCAGGCCCCTCCCTGTTGTCAATCATGCTATAACAGAAAAACAAATCTACTTCATGATCAACATTGAAAATAACAACAACATTGAAATGAGATACTGACACTGAATTTTTAATAAACAAATATTTTCACAATCCATACCTGTTTGTTCCTCTGCAGCAGGCCCCTCCCTGTTGTCAATCATGCTACTCTTGCTCTCGATCGTCATTAACTCTTTCATCATCTTCTCCCTCTGTTGTTCATACATCTCGATCTGTTCCCTACAAACCTGCTTCTGTCTCTGAAATTCCTTCAACAGCTCAGAGTTTGAGTTGTTCTCATTGGCTTCATCCTCGGCCTTTGGGTTTGGTTTATTTTTATCCTGCGGGGCTATTGTTGCAATGGGTGGGCTTGGTTTAGCTTCCTCTGTTTCATTTTTATTTTTCTGAGGTGTTCCTTGCTGAACTTTTTGTCTTGGGGAAGTCTCCTCAAATACAACTGAACTTTGAGTGTTCACCATCTCTCCCTCTGAAAATAGCTTGTCCATTGACATCTGCATTGGATCTTTTTTAGCAGCATTCAAACCAACACCTGACACAACAGATATTGATTGTGAAAGACTTGGTCCACTGATAGAAGCTGACATGTCCTTTCTTCCTTGCCACAGTCCTCTGGTCAATCCATCAAATTGTGGGTTCAAAGATCTTGTCATGACATCAGCAGACCGGGGCCTAATGTTGGGGACAGCTGAATGTGGGAACAGCTTAGGTTTGATGGGTGTCACCAAGATCTGCTCCGACCATGAAGCTTCCAAAGTTGGCTTTATCAGTTGTTTAATGTCAAAGTTGAGAGATTTCTGCTCAAAGGGGCAAGAGAATGTCTCATTGGGTATGTTCTGTAACCAGGAAATAAGACTGAGGTCTGCATCACTGAAGCCAGAATTTGTCAGGAGAGAGGGAAATGTCATTTCATCACAAGGATCAGAACTTGTTGCTCGCTGCTGGCAATACTCCACACATGACTCATAGAGCATTCCTTTCAGAACTAACTGAAGCAGGCGGTCTTCTTCAGCTGTCTCAGTGTTGTGTTTCGATTTATCCATAGGTGTCAGGTACTTCTCCACTAAGGGTGTCACATCTCTGAAGCACTTCACTCGAGCATTACTGGGATTCCAGTTTTGATATTCTGGATGATCTGATATTTTTGGAATCGTTAAGAGCAGACACAAATTGTTGTAATCTTCTTTGGAAACACAAAGACTCTCCAGGCTGTTTAAGCATTTAACAACTTCTTCAACTGTAAAGTCATAATTCTGCATCACACTAGGTTCTGACTTAATGCATAAAAGTTCAAGGTACTTGTGTTTCATGATGATATACTGAAACTTGGTATAATTGAAAGTTTCTATGGAACTCAGAGGTTGAATAAAATCAATGACATCGTCCCATTGGCCATCCAGAATAAGCTGTCTAAGAAACAGCATGTCATCAGAAAATTCGCCATTGATAATGCCCGTCTCTCGCTCTAGGGAGAGCATGGAGATATTCAGATCTCTGTTGAGGAGAAATTCTGATACTAGTTTGACGACATCAGTCTCGTCAACGATTACCTTGGGAGCAGGCATACTTAATACTGGTTGTAAGAAAGACGACCTGTCTAAATGAATTTTACATTTTGGTATAGTAATTTCTAAAGGAAAATATATTTATAGCCCCTTCATCGTCTACGTCTGAATTTTCTCCACCATTTTGAATAATATTTGGGATAGATGGCGCTCGTGTCAACATTTTTTTTTCACAGAAAATATTTTTCCGGCACATTTTGCCTTCTTTAATAAATTAAATTTTCGAAATTTTCTTCAGATATTTATTATATGAAAAAATATATTTTCATTTATGTATTTATTTTTAATTTTCCTTCATCCAATTTAAACGGCTTATTTAAATACCAGTCACCGAAACTGTTTAACTTGTAGAATACAATAAATTCATGGGTATATATTTTTTCATTGAGGCAAAGATGTTAAACGCACTTTTGAACTCACCCTTTTATAATATGCAGAAAAAAACATCATCTGGGCCCTCCTGCTTAAATTCCATTTGAAAGTTATTGGACAAATACTTTCAATCTTTGTGAGATTTTTGAAAATCAGGAAAATTTACCACATGATAAGTATTCATTAATGGGGGCTGAAATATCAGGAATTTTTTTTATCATAATTGATATTTAATTTTTCACCTTTTTTTGTCGCATTATTCGCCCATCTTTATTGGAATTAAAAGTGTTAATAACAAAAAAAATTAAAATAGTTTATAGTCAATGGGATGAGCAAATTCTTGTTGAAAGTAAAGCTCAGACTAGTTTCATTTTTAGTCAGTCAAACGGGAGCTCGAGAGGCAAAGATATTTCTTCCTAAAAATTCAACTTTTAAAATTCTTTAATTTTTGACATCTTATAGGTAATGGTTTTTTGAACCAAAAATATACAGCAAAGTTAATTTCTTGTAGACTGACGGTATTTGGTAATAATTAATAATAAAAAAAAATAGAAGTTCTTGTTTGGTATCGGGAACTGTTTGATTTTAAGTAAGGAAATGAAGTTTTAACTTGTTTGAAAAGAATTTTATTGCAGAATTTTTCTTTATAAATATACTATTCAATTGGCAGAAAAGGAATCGAATGCACCGAATTTCAATTATCAGCAGAGCAAGCTGCCACTAATTAATAACGTTAAAATAATCTCCAATCTCAGAAGGTGTCGGCAAAGTGTCATTGCAAGTAACACCGTACTTGTCACTGGCCATCGCTCATCAACATTCGGCACCCCATTATCGCCATTTTACTGGTCATGCTAATCACCCAAACTAATCAACCTCGACACTTTCTCACGCTGCTGAAACTTGGTGGCGATGAATCTATTGTATGAAAGTGCAATAAATAGCTTGCAAATAAAGACAACACGAAGAACCCATTATATAATTAATTTACAGATTAAAAAAAATACACTGAGGATAGGCAACTTCGTAAATTGTGTATATAGTGAAGAAACTGGTAATGTCTTGCAATCATTTTTCAGGCAGTGAGTATATATTGTAGAGGGGTACGGTCACTTGGAATGGGCCCACGCAGAAATTAGCTGGTGTTAGAAATGTCACTCAGACTCATAAATCTGTAACAATATTGCTGAGAACATTCCCCCAGAAAAATTAACACGAGAGAGAGAGAGCAACAAACAGGTGTGTGTACATAAAAGTGGATTTTATTTTGACATGAAATCTGTTTGATTGCCCCCTATGAGTATACAACAGAAGAAGAGGCAGTAGTGCATAGGGTAAACATTGATAGATTAAAGGGCTTACGAAGACTGCATGGTCTCGAAAAATATAATTTTTAAGGTTTGCAATGTTGTTCCCTGTATTTTTGAAGGATGGAGACTAAACGTAAAATATGAAAATTTCAAGTATTAATATTGGTTATTAAGCAATAATTAAAAAAATATATTTCATCATTTTACTTTTAGAACCCATAAACAATATATATACATGTATATAATATTACATGCACTTCATTTTGTATGTTTTTATTCAAAACAAAATATAGTTTTTGATCAGAGAAAGTCTGGGGTTAATTGTATACCAATGTCTTAGTTATGTCAATTTTTCCCAAGTCATTTATTGGTTCGTTAATAGTTGTCCGTTAAATTAAAAGTATTTACAAAATACAAGTATTACAAACACTAAAGATGAAACGAAAAAGTGTTTATTATATGTTTTAGATATTGAATTTACGGGATGCATTGCAGCTAGTAAATGCAAAATTTAAAACATGACAGATTTTTGTATTTACTGCCACCCGATAAAATCAAAATTTATAACATGACAGAGCTTTGATTACAACAGAATACTATGTCGAAACTTTAACATATGCATGGCTTGTATTGTTTTTTAGTTCATTTTTGTGTAAAATGCTATTAAAATATATAAGTCGTAATATTATAGAGAAAATAATAACTTCAAATCTGTGTCCAAGTACCTTTAACTTCTTTTATAGTATAAACAGCTTCTGCTCTTTTTTTTTGCCACAGTTGCCCCATACCTGAACATCTTGCAGACAACGTCTCTAATAGGTTGTTTCTATTCCGAATATACCAAACACTATGACGAAGAATATTTCAACAAAACATCTCACGTCATCGCCATTTGTAAACCTGGAACGGTAGGTTCATTTTGCTGTAAATTGCATAAATGTAAACTTCAGATCAAAGGTCATGAAATCATGACCAATAAAATGTTCTTTGAACAGACAAGTACTCTTTTTTTGGAGGGGTCCTCTTATAATGCAAGCTTTTCAGCTTTCGCGATTTTCGAGCATTTCATTCTGATCATCAGGGGGAAAAGAGCTTCAAAAGTTTTTTTTATGTCTGTTTCGTACTTAATAAACAATAGTAAAAGCATACAACACATACCTCTAAAACCATGAGAGGCGGAATGAGTAAGGTCCTTACTCGACCTGCCACAACTGCCTTCCTCCTTATATTGACCGGACAAAAGGAAAATTCCGTAAACGGCTTACCATAACAATTTGAGAAAGTCAGCATTTTGCTTATTGATTGATTGTACTTTCTAGCAAGGACATTCCATCGACAAGAGAATTTGCAATGTGTTGACTTAAAACAGACTTGATATTCTTGTTTGTCTCGATTTCGAAATATTTTGTACGCAGAACATCTCTTGGGTATCGATTCAAATGGTAGACAAAAAATCCACCTGCAGATGATAAAATAAGGGCATCTAGCTACATAAATAACTTAACATAAGGGAAGTTGAAGTTCAAAGATGAAATCATCATGTTTATTAAATTAAATTGTTGTTCGGTTCGATGACCCATAATGTCTTTTTTTTTTAAATTTACAATCCAAATATGAAACAGAAGTGTCAGATTCTGTATTATCTTTTACTGTTTATAGATATGAAACACATGGAGATAACGCACAGTATTGAAGATCAAAAGTCCTATAAACAATACAAAATAGGAACAGAGCAAATACGGACCTCCAAAACATCGGAGATGGCATTAGGTGCCATGGAGGAGTAAGCATCCCCTGCTGACCGGTCACACCCACCGTGTGCTCCTTGTCATGATCGGGAAATAACGGTAAAATCCGTCGTCAATTCATTGTATGGACTAAATGGACTAACAATTAGTATGAAAAACGTCAGACAGCATTTGACTCAATGATAAATTGTATTAATTTCGCTGACGAGGTCTTTGTATCGACCATAGAACGTACGAAATGGAGACAACTGAAATTTATCATAAATCTCGTAGTAAACGAAAAAAAAATCTCACGCGATACTTTTGAAATATTATCTGTTGCAAAGTTCCTCATCATTTTTATCTGTTTGCAAAGTTCAACCATCCTCTTGGCACAGAGGCTGAAGTACATTGTGAAAACGTTTGGGTGGGACCTAGATGTTTGGTTGTGATGTCCGGGTTTAAAGAGAAGTAAAGTCTGGGTGTTTCCTACAGGGTGTCGTGTTTCTATCGGTATGTTAAAATCCCAAACAGAGATTGACTTCATTTTCTGACAAACTTATCAGCTGTTCGTTCTATATGTTGTCTGGGCACTGTCTTCACGCTTCCTCTAATAACAAAGGGGAGAATTTCTGTTTTGCTGTGTAATGGTTCTTGCTGAGTGTTACATCAAGGCTTTGTGTCAAGGATTGTTTAAATAAACAATTTTCAGTATGTTGGTAGATAGAGGTTGTCATGTGTGTCTTTTCTAAGTATCTTTCTGGTTTATCTTACTGAACTCAATCAATTTAAATATTTTTTGTACCGTCATTGTATTTCAAATATAATTTTACATATACATGCGAGTGTGTAAATCTTTGCTTTAATTTAGAGGTAAATTTGTGTATTCTGAATACCAACTGAAAACATCATCATATGGTAGTGCAAATATTCAAATATACCCCAATGATATTTCCCCTCCATAACAAGACCTTTACTGAAATTAAAAAAAGAGGATGATGTACACCTTTGTGTATATGCCCTACTTTTATAAATCCCGCAACTGGGCATATATAATAACAAGAGATAATTTTTCAGCTTTAACCCTTAATCATTTTATATTTTAATGGTTTACAGGATATCTATCAAATAAAGAAATTCAACTAATATTACCAAGTAAATAGAAAATGTTAAATAATTATAAACTACCGGGTATATAGATATTTTTTCCTCTTAAATTCATTATCACCTGTGGAAAACTAAATTGTTCATAATGAAACATGTTTCATTACTGTTTTTTTTTTCTCTTCACTTCTTGCAAGTGGCAAGCTTGGAAAATGGAAGTAGAAACAAAACTTCACAAGAAATTCCTACATAAACACAGTTTTTGTAAATGTGACACCACCGACGGATTTTTTTTTATCAGTCTGTTGCAATAAAGCAATGCGTTAGCCTTGTTGTAAAATATGTTGTGTTTGTTTTGCACGTTTTAAAATGTTGAAAAGTAGATCTCCGATACTGGCAAGGAAAGCTTGAAGAAAATATATAGTATTACCAAATATTGACGTACAAAGAGAAAGTAAATACAAGTGATTGGAGCTCGCCAGGGATGAATAGACCAACACAACCTATTCTTGTCAGTCAGAAATGAAAAATTTAAACACACTTTACAATTCTTTGAATCTACCTCTATAAATCATTAATACAAATTTTGTATGAAAAATGAAATAAATAAGAGACTAGAAGGGCGTTTTTTAAATCTTGTTTTTAAAGGTTCTTAAGTTCCACACCGCATGACCTTGTGATATATTCTAGTCTCTCAATCGTATGTGAAAATCAAATACCAGATCTCTACAATAAGTTCTCATAAAAAAACCTTCCTCTCCAAAGTTGAATTATACACAGCGCTTGAATGCGCGCTTTGCCGACACCGGAGATTTACCCCCCGAATCCTGTATAACTTTTGACGCTTGAAAAATACATCGGCTTCTCGAGTTTCGGGGCTCCGTTTTTCAGTTAGGACTCCTTTTCCATTGAAGATTATAACATTGTTGTTGAAGAAAAAAAATCTTCAATGGTTTTCCGCCACAGCATTCAGATTAGTTCATTTCGTATGCGTATTCGTTTTTAAAGGAAATCTGAAGAATAAGGTCTATATTTTCTTCTCATACAGTGTGCCAGCTAAACACACGTTCACAGCAAAACCAGAGAACTGTGCAAATGTAATACAGTGATTTCTATTAAAATATTATAAACCCAGAACTCCTTTTCATGAGTTCTTTAACCTTGTTCTGGTTATGATTTTGTAAGTCGAGTTCTGATCGTTCTGTTGATAATTAAAAACAAAATTTTTTTATACATACTGAAATACTATTTTGTTATGGAATTAAAAAAAATAACGAAGAAAAAAGCACGGAAAAGATGATAAATCTAAAAACTAGGAATTAAGGCACTGGGACAATAAGTTAATGGGGATGATACCATAGACTCCTTCAGTTTCCGCTGCCGTAGAAATTATCTCCTAGATGCTCTGTAACTCAACTTTACGTTCATTAAAATCAAATTAAGTACAAGGTTTGAAATACAACTACTTAATCTAGGAAATGGTTGATATCGTAGCTATTAAGGCCTGCTCCGTTAAATACACAGATCTCTGGTGTATAACTCTCCCTCACTTATACAATTCACATAACAGGATCCTGAAGAATTTTTTGGAAAATATTTAATAAGTGTGATGTTACTTACACTATAATAATATAATATTTTGTAACAATTGATTTAGATAATAACAACAAAAATTTGTAAATAATAAAAAATGTTGACTTGAAAAGTCAGCAACAACAAGGTATCACAAGCAAGATCAAGGTAACGAATGCGACCGTCAGCAGTTCGGGTGGGATGCCATTTTTTATCTGCGCTTTTTACTGGCCTAGGACTAAAGCGTTTACATGAAATACAGGGGTAGTACCACAGAAGGGGACACGCCCATATGTGGGAGGTGAGGTAGCGAATGAAGAATGCCACACTGTTATTATCAATTTCACTTCTCTGTCCTCGAATAATGTGATGAAGATGAAAATCACAGATATAATCCAACCATGTCCTGAATTTCCATACGTACATACAAACACATTCACACGCAGAAAGAAAATCGTTTCAGGTGTCCGAGTTCGATGACACTGTCATAGTTCGACTTTTTGTAGAAATTAAGTAAAGGGCAATATCTTGGTGTCCTCCGAAGGAAGCGATATGTAACGCATTCCATCCATCTCTTTTCCTAAGTCTTATCTAACTGTTACATCGAATATATGGCCACATGATCATTTAGACGCACGTGTTTCTTCCATGGTGGCAAAGCATTCAAATCACGACATGGACAAACGAAAGTAAATATTTTCACCGCGGTGTCAAGTAACATTGTACAAGACTTGGTTCTGTTTGAAGACACGTTTTATACCTTTCGTGAATTATGAAGATAAACAAAGTTTAACAATTGTTGCTACAACATTTGGAAAAAAGGGATGCCTTGTACCAGCTACATTGCACATTGACAATGTATTGCTCTACTTTGCTGACGAGCAATTACTGCAAAGTCGTGACAATAGGAGAAATTCTTTATGCTTAACAATAAACATACAGAAAATTTGAAAATAAATTGTGAAAGGTCTAAACTGAACCTTGCCAAATCTGTTGAAAAGGGCCCAATTATTCTGAACTGTAATGCGGGGTTGAAAACGGCGCTATAACGCAACTTAACAAGAACAACAAAAACTGAGTAAGAAACGACGACACAGAAAGAGAAACAAAACGGAGAAATGAGCGATAAAACAGAGGTAGAAACTACAAAACGGACGAGAAACGACAAATGAACGACAAATCGAACTAAGAAAAACAAAAAAAGCGACAAAACGAAGTTTGAACCCATAAATAAGCGAAAAAACAGTAGGAAAAGACAAAAGAGCGACAGAGTAAGAAATGAAAAAAAAGAGCGACAAAACGAAGCTAAATTAAAACTATTAAAAACGAGCGATAAAACTGAGAAACGACGAAGGAATGATAAAAGGAGTATATTAAGTGACAAAAGAGTGACTAAACGAAGCGAGAAACGACAAAAGAACGACATATTAACGTAAACAAAAAAGGCGACAAAACGAAGTTTGAACCTATAAATGTGCGATGAAACAGAGTAGAAAAAGACAAAAGAGAGACAAACAGAGTAAGAACCGTCAAAAGAGCAACAAATCAGTGTATGAAATTAAAATAGAGCGACAAAACGGAATTAAAAACTATTAAGAGTAAGAAACGAAAAAACGGATTGAGAAACTACAAAAGAGCGACACAGCAGAGTAAGAAACTACAAAAAGCGACACAACGGAGTAGAAAATGTTAAAGCAATAACAAAATGTAGCATGAGAGCGAGGGCTACAGAGCTTAAAAGAGCTAGAAAGATTTTCACCACCCAATGTAGCCGTCGCTTCCTCTCATTGTCGCCATTGCATTTGGCTCTGCTGCCCTGATTTCCTGCTTACTCGGTCTAAGAGAGAACGGGAGGCCCATCGTCAAGAGGATTGACTGTGTCCTCCCTCTCTTATGTCTCTGTTGTTCGATAGCAACATATGTTATGTCGGACCCAAGAACCAAACTGTTTGCCCGAGGCCTTTAGGATGAAGGCAAACAGTTTGGTTCGAGGGTCGACAAAACGCATTTTGCCCGAGAACAAAGTCAATAAATGTTTTGTCATACCTTTTACTTTTTATTTTGACGAATCATTAATATGTAAGGTTCGTTTACTCACACTACAGTTCCGTCGAACTCCAATTAGATATAACTGACGTACTCCGCAAACTCTGTGACGTAAGCGGTCCAACATCTCATCGACAGGTCCAACATCTCACTCTGCGTTCAAACATTTTTTTTATGCCCGCTCAGTAAAACATTGGAAATAATAGACTTTTTGGTATAGAATTATAAAGGGCACAAATTACAAAGGTATTTACTAATTTATAGATTGTATATCAATATTGCATATATAATCCCTTGTCATTTACCATATCTGTAAAATTCTTGCAGAAAGTTTCATTCTTTTAAGTAGTTCATATCAAAGGTGACTAGACTAGTGCAACAAACCTTCCGACAAAACTGCTGACAATACATATTTAGGCTTTTAAATTTAAACAGGATACATTTTAGCTTGATGGCCTATTACAATAGGTTAGGAAGGGGGAAAAGTGAGATATGCGTAAATAATAAGAGGCCCCCACATATTTATGCAGAGTGAATGAATGCGTAATGAAGTAAGGTAACAAAGGTGATCCCCCTGTAGATCTCCAACGATCAAACGAACAAAACTGGGTCGGATGTCTGCTCCAAATGTCAACGGACGGGTAGGACACCATCGTATGGAGGTTTCAAACAATGACGGCGTTAGATCATTGTAGATAGAAAATCCTACAGTCTTTGAACTCATCTTTCATATTGAAACTGTGTCAATTTATTTCCTTTGCTTCATTGGATCAAAAAATTATATTTTTAGTCACCTGATTCACTAAGGGTACTAAATAAATATGTTGCTCTTCGTTTTTACCTCCGGCTCGTTGCTTTGGTTGAAACTTATATGAATATTTTCAGTTTTTCCTATGGAACCAAAAACAGCTGAGGCTAAAGGGAAACAAAGTTAATCAATATCACTGTGACCAAAAAGCCCTTTACTCATGGAAATCTTGCAGATATTATAACCGAAATAGTGAAATTTATTTCCCATTCGCCTTTGGTTCAGGTCCAGTGCAGGGTGTTCAAAATAGTATTATCTATGTCGAAATTTTAGAACACCTCTGAAAATCTCATTTACTCATTAAAATCTTGTAGCCAAATTCGTTTGGGTGATTATAAGTAACATTTAGTCCTGCACTATAACTTTAAAGTTCCTCCCCAGTCCATAGTTCAGAAATCAGGGTAGGCCAAAGTTGCATGTAATTTGAAAGTTCATCATCTTTGAAAATCTTCTTTACTCACTTACACGTAGCTGGCAATTTTATTTTACATGAGCTCTTTTATGATGTAAATTCAATTTACTAGTATGTGGTTATTATGTAAATTGAATTTATTTGGTCATGATGTAAATTGAATTTATATGGTGACAAAAAATACAATTTATTGTCACGTTGAAAAAAAATTATACAATAATTATTGACTAGTTAATTCAGATTAAAACAACACTTCAACTTAATTAAGATACTAGTAAATAAATCTAAGTATCAAAATAATTAAAAAATATATGTCAAAGGTTGGGGG
This sequence comes from Saccostrea glomerata, assembly GCA_003671525.1. Classification (NCBI taxonomy): domain Eukaryota; kingdom Metazoa; phylum Mollusca; class Bivalvia; order Ostreida; family Ostreidae; genus Saccostrea; species Saccostrea glomerata. Next base: position 793,220 of record PRKT01000011.1, on the reverse strand, counting down.
AAAAGTAAATTTTCAAGAGAAATTAATTATTGACTGTTTCCTCAATTTCTCCTCAATTTGGAAGCCTAAAAAGTAACAGAATTTTGGAGCAAAAATTGAATGATTAGTTCTGATATACAGTTCTACTGGGTTCAGTAGTTCTTAGCCAGGAAAATTAAACTACGTAGTTCTTACACTCTTTTCGCTTTACTTTAATTTCATTTTGTAATACTATAGGATGCCAAAAAATTCTTAATTGCTTTCGCAAAAATCTACATGTACAAATGAAAAAAAACTTTGCTCGTAACATTGTCATGATTGTGGTTACATTATTTTACAACAAAACAAACAATTTAGAAACTGGGTAAGCGTACGTTCTTTTTGAGTTCAGTGTCAGAATAACTCTAACTTCCTGTCAATGTTGATTAGGACCGCGCTAAAATCAATGTCTGTCTCCAAGAAAAAAAGTGAAAAAAAATTAGGTTCCCATCGCCCTGGATGCCGTTTTATGTAAACAATCGTTAGGCTAAGCTGTGGAGATCGGATCTTATCGGTCCATCAGTAGCTACAGCACTTGTAGGGCGTCGCTGATAAGGCAGGAGACGCGGAGCTGTAGCCAGTGGCCCCCGCTCTGACATCTCACCCTCCCCAGTGGTTGTGGATTATTGTGCACGGCGTTTATTTACCTTTATATTAAATTGGCCAGAGTGATGCATCCCTCAACAGGTTTCTGTTGATGCTAGCTTCTGATATTGCATGGCTGTTGAAAGTGTTTTATGGTTATTGCATTCTCTCTTTCCCCCTCCCCCTCTCTCTCTCTGAAAGTTTTATGATTATCGTAATTAATCAGACACAACCAATGGACAGAGCTCTGAAATCTTCGTCTGTATAGAATTTATTAATGAGTTCGAGTTTCCTCTGCGCTTTACTTTGATCCTCTCATCCGTTATCAGCGAACTGATGAGATGCGATCATGTTGACTTGAAAACTTCAGAAAACACAGATAAGCAGGGCTTCAGTCGAACTCTACAAATACTAGCCACTCTAACAGCTGTCAAATTTAACTTTATGACTTTTCAAACATCTTTTGATAGGATCGCTTGATTCCACATGGCGAAGATGTTTATAAAGATTTTTGTTATGGATATTGGAATTGGCAAAGATTCATTCAGAAGCCTATAAAGCTGTAGTAAATGTATGAACCCGTGTCATTCCTCGATATGGTAGATGAAAATGAGCAATAGAGATATGTTTTGTTATGAGTGTTTTTTTTACTATAGTCTACTGGGAATTTCTCTATGTTTTATCAATATCTAGATATACATGTTTATTGTCATTTTGCAGTCTATGGTTCATATAGCTACATGGCAAACATTATGGTCCGTAAGAAAGGATTACTAAATAAACCAGATATGTTACTATATGTCTGTTTTTGTGTGGGGTATTGGGTTCTGAAGCCAGCACTAGGAATCTCATTCATGCTGATAGTGTTGATGTTTTCTCTGTACCTGTTTCCACCATTCATACGGCATATCATCTACTGATGTTAACATGCAGTAATTTCTCACGCAACATTATCTTTTTTCACTGAGAGAGTGCTTATCGTTCTACAGCCAGCATTTCCGGACAGTTGTTCAACGCTTCCGACTCTCACACTTACAATTCCCGCCCTTTATCCACTTGGAAAAACAAAAATTTCAAAACGATAGATGTTCACTTGAAAAACAACATAATTTGTACATTAGCAAGCAGAAGTTATTGGTTGTATACATCGAAGTGAATTATAGAGAAAAAGAATTTTCAGTCAACGCAAAATGGTAACACTTAAAGAAAAAGTTACTGACTTATTCCCACATGGTTTTTATTTTTATTTCTTATAAGTTTTAAATGTCTTGTATTTTGATTTATAGGAAAATCCTCAGTATAAATTACTAGTGTATGAAACTGAAAAGTTAACGTCATATCACTGAGAAATGAATTCAAATCCACTTACCACAGGGTACTGCCTGGGAATTATAACAATCTGAAATTAATGCTTTAATATCCATAAGGTGTTTAAAATCATTACTTCTATTTTTATGTGTGACTTTTGATGCTTAACCGAGCACACAAATTGACTGAAATCGAAGTCAAGCAAACACTAGGTTTGGTTTGCTCATAACAAAATTGATTTAAAGTCAATCTTGCTCGATCAGGGAATGTACTTCAAAAGCGTTAATTGGAAAATGAGTTCGCATTTGATTTTATTATTGTTTTTCCCAGATTCTGTGTCAAGTTTTTATTTCTTTTACGTTAATCTATTACAGTTTTAGAGGGATCATGCTGTAAATCGAACAGACAATTGGATTTTTGTGCAATTTATTTTCTCGAGGAACAGATATGCTAAGATTTGTGACCGTGGGAATGAGGTGTCTAACGTTTTCTATGGGAAATGTTTATGAAATATCATCTAATTCGAGTTGTGCCACTGCCAATTTTTATTATTGACAAGTAACTACGCGTTTGTTTCCTTTTACAGTAATTTTCAATCAATCGAAGCAGAGTTAAAAGTTTGAGCCGAAACTCGTGCGGAGATGATAGCTTATACCGGAATATAAAACTGGAACGGCACGCGCGACAAAAGGTCCAGGAATAATTTGTCATTATGGATGACGGATCGCTCGCGTAGATAGAAATCTCGTCACCTGTCCCAATCATAAATGTCAAAAGGGCCACGATCCGGGTGCTCTTTATTCTTCTATTTTAGGCTGGAAACAATAGCGATAATGTGGGGAAGTGTCTGCGAATTCGATACAATTTAGTAATGCTTATGAAAACGTCAATGAAATGGCCATGTGCACTCTCTTGCCGGAATCATCCATTAGGTACTACAAAATTTGAGCCCACTTAAAATCAATCCAATAAAACTAATGGAAATGGAGAAATTCATTTTTTCTCTCAGAAAACTCTACAAATAAAATCTTCGGGAAAAAAAATCCCACATCAGTGCTAAATTCTCTAAAGAAGATGGGCGGACAAGGCGTGCTTCATCTTATCCAATTTTCAATTCAAATACAGTATATAGTTTATTCTTGAAATTAATGAAATTTTTTGAGCTCCTTAAAAAAAACTAGGGAAAATGTAATATAACAATAAAAAATAATAATGTAGTATTGTGGGGTTCGATAACAAGCATTAAAATTCATGGGTATATATTTTTTCATTGAGGCAAAGATGTTAAACGCACTTTTGAACTCACCCTTTTATAATATGCAGAAAAAAACATCATCTGGGCCCTCCTGCTTAAATTCCATTTGAAAGTTATTGGACAAATACTTTCAATCTTTGTGAGATTTTTGAAAATCAGGAAAATTTACCACATGATAAGTATTCATTAATGGGGGCTGAAATATCAGGAATTTTTTTTATCATAATTGATATTTAATTTTTCACCTTTTTTTGTCGCATTATTCGCCCATCTTTATTGGAATTAAAAGTGTTAATAACAAAAAAAATTAAAATAGTTTATAGTCAATGGGATGAGCAAATTCTTGTTGAAAGTAAAGCTCAGACTAGTTTCATTTTTAGTCAGTCAAACGGGAGCTCGAGAGGCAAAGATATTTCTTCCTAAAAATTCAACTTTTAAAATTCTTTAATTTTTGACATCTTATAGGTAATGTTTTTTTGAACCATAAATATACAGCAAAGTTAATTTCTTGTAGACTGACGGTATTTGGTAATAATTAATAATAAAAAAAAATAGAAGTTCTTGTTTGGTATCGGGAACTGTTTGATTTTAAGTAAGGAAATGAAGTTTTAACTTGTTTGAAAAGAATTTTATTGCAGAATTTTTCTTTATAAATATACTATTCAATTGGCAGAAAAGGAATCGAATGCACCGAATTTCAATTATCAGCAGAGCAAGCTGCCACTAATTAATAACGTTAAAATAATCTCCAATCTCAGAAGGTGTCGGCAAAGTGTCATTGCAAGTAACACCGTACTTGTCACTGGCCATCGCTCATCAACATTCGGCACCCCATTATCGCCATTTTACTGGTCATGCTAATCACCCAAACTAATCAACCTCGACACTTTCTCACGCTGCTGAAACTTGGTGGCGATGAATCTATTGTATGAAAGTGCAATAAATAGCTTGCAAATAAAGACAACACGAAGAACCCATTATATAATTAATTTACAGATTAAAAAAAATACACTGAGGATAGGCAACTTCGTAAATTGTGTATATAGTGAAGAAACTGGTAATGTCTTGCAATCATTTTTCAGGCAGTGAGTATATATTGTAGAGGGGTACGGTCACTTGGAATGGGCCCACGCAGAAATTAGCTGGTGTTAGAAATGTCACTCAGACTCATAAATCTGTAACAATATTGCTGAGAACATTCCCCCAGAAAAATTAACACGAGAGAGAGCAACAAACAGGTGTGTGTACATAAAAGTGGATTTTATTTTGACATGAAATCTGTTTGATTGCCCCCTATGAGTATACAACAGAAGAAGAGGCAGTAGTGCATAGGGTAAACATTGATAGATTAAAGGGCTTACGAAGACTGCATGGTCTCGAAAAATATAATTTTTAAGGTTTGCAATGTTGTTCCCTGTATTTTTGAAGGATGGAGACTAAACGTTAAATATGAAAATTTCAAGTATTAATATTGGTTATTAAGCAATAATTAAAACAATATATTTCATCATTTTACTTTTAGAACCCATAAACAATATATATACATGTATATAATATTACATGCACTTCATTTTGTATGTTTTTATTCAAAACAAAATATAGTTTTTGATCAGAGAAAGTCTGGGGTTAATTGTATACCAATGTCTTAGTTATGTCAATTTTTCCCAAGTCATTTATTGGTTCGTTAATAGTTGTCCGTTAAATTAAAAGTATTTACAAAATACAAGTATTACAAACACTAAAGATGAAACGAAAAAGTGTTTATTATATGTTTTAGATATTGAATTTACGGGATGCATTGCAGCTAGTAAATGCAAAATTTAAAACATGACAGATTTTTGTATTTACTGCCACCCGATAAAATCAAAATTTATAACATGACAGAGCTTTGATTACAACAGAATACTATGTCGAAACTTTAACATATGCATGGCTTGTATTGCGTAATAATATTTTAAAACTTCTTTTAAAACTAAATAATAGTTTTTACACCTACGTGGAAATTGTTAATTAAAAATATGGCACTTATATTTGACAGATTTAACGTTGACAAGAGAATGATAGCTATGAATGTTGCAACAAGTATTACTAAAAATTTCCATAATTGATATTAGACACAAATACTGGGGATTAAAAGTATTACATCAAATTGTAATAAAACGATTTTAAAATCTGATAGCATAAAATTATAGCCGATTTGCAGAGTTCACACGGAATGCAGGGCGCCTGCAAGCAGTTGTAAAATCGACCGTTTGGTCTAATTTTAAAATTTCTGGAATTGAATAAAAAATCGCTTCAAGCTAGATGAAACCAACACAGTCACGTGACAAGAGCACACGCGGCGGGTGTATATCGTCGACAGGTGATGCTTACTCCTCCATGGCACCTGATCCCACAACTGATGTTTTTAGAGGTCCGTATCATATTACCGACAATTTAGCGGAGTTGCAAAAAGTGTTTTTAAAGAATGCATGTATATTTTGTCGGAAAAAATAAAGGACATTTTAGCAATTGCTTATATGTGCAGTTCCTTGAATATTATCCTGCTCAGAATCCTACTTTCATGCACCTCTCCGTTGATGGGAAGGGGACGAAAGACTGAGTCTGGTTTACGGAAGAATAAAATTATCAATGGATTTGATTTAACTTATTTTAATTTTTATATTTAAAATTTTCAACATACTTTTATTAATCCCGATTAAATATCCTAAAATTGATTCCGCTAAAATATCCCAGAAACGTATTCGCTGCATTCCGCTAAAATGACCACAATTTTCCGCTAAGTTCTCTTTTTTTTCACCAAACGTCCCAATCGAATAAAGCGTCTATTAGTATATATAGGCATTTCCTATCTTCAAGATATTGTAAGATATTAAAAAAAAAATTGAAAATCAAATCAAGTGCATTTGTACTAAAATGGATTGTTTAGGTTGTCCTTTATTAATTTTAAAAGAAACGAGTTGTACATAGAATAACTTGTAGAAAAACACACGTAATGCGCAAAATATTTAAAACTGGTGGCATTTTACGAATCATTTGGTCTTGAATTAATAAATCATATTTGACAAATGATGACTGCAGATTAAGACAAAATTTAACAGACAGCATTTTTAAAGAAAAAATGTGGCATTTATAAAAGCATACGCACTTTAGTGCATTCTAAATCATATTCTTTTTTTTTAAATAATGAAGTCGTGATCAATCAACTTTCGGATCTAGAGTATCATTTACATTTAATGCACTATTGATATATTTTGGGGGGTTAAAAAGTTCTTCATTATTTATGCTCAGCTAAATTTTAAATTAATAATAATGGTACATGTATATTTTCATCTAATATTGAAAAAATATATTTCAAATTTATACGCATAAGTATGTTGAAAAAAAATTAATGGTGAGTATTAAAAGAAATATATATGTATGTAGTACATATAAATTGCAATGACAGATATTTCAAATATGCAATGATCTCCAAATCAAAGTCACAACAATTGTAATCTGGGTGACTTTCATCACTATACATGTGTCATTCATCGACAGATTAACTGAGAAAATTGCCTCTAATGCCATCTATATGTCAAATAATCTCTAAGAACGGAAAAGTTTCCCATACCATCGCTCAGGGGTCATATTGAATTATCTACATTTTATTTAACTCCTCTCCTAAATATGCCTTTGTATGGAGGAACAACGAACGAGAACAATATTCCCATTTAAATTCATTGGCGAACAAGCCGCACTGTAGCTGGGAAGGCAAAGGATAGCATTTAAATGAATCTATTGGTGGCTTGGGAAATGAAATTCCGTGGGAATCCGCAAAAACTGACAAAAGTATTTAATGATTTCTAAATAAACAAAACAACAGGTAAAGATAGACTTTTTATCCCCATTATATCGCCCTGGTAATCTCGAGGAGTTATTACAAGCAAAAGATACACGGGGTTACCAACCTCTCAGTGTATTAGACAATGATGACTTCATTGAGAGAATATAACATTATAAGGGGAAATCTGGGTGAATTAAGGATCATAATTACACCGAATGCGACAGTTATCTCTGAGACAATGCTTCTCCCAGTGATCAGTGGTTAAGGTCGTACACTACTGTTGCACCTCTTTTTTCTGCTCGGCCGCCTGCGATGTATAGAAGGTCCCGGGGTTATCGCCGGGTATCGAGGGTATATCATACCGTTGTTGCAATTTTCTGTTTGTTCAATTCTTTTCATTCATAAACAAGTTTTTTTTTCCTGTGTGAAAAATTCTTCCCACTCCTGACGATGAGAAGAGATAGTTGAAGCAGTGACCAGCCCGTTACAAATGTTTAATAGATAACCATGCGAAAAGCCCACGGATTGGAGACCAAAAAGCCGAAATGCCACTTCAGGGGTCAATTTTACTGTAGCGATTCATCGCTTGACAATTTTATAATAAGCTCGCCATAAAAAAGAGAATGTCGCTTAGCATATTTGAGAGAATTTTTGTTGAATTTGCAAAGTAGAGATTTTTTTTGTTCAGAAAAAAAGTTTTAAAATCAGTTTGAATATCCGGCATTTCGAGTTTAAATATGAATGTTTTCCATCTGAAAAATAAATTTGAAACGCAAGCCCGAGTCGTTTAATAGATTTTATCAAATTGAAGTGGGGGGTGAGCGCGGATGCTGGGTTTGAGGAGGCTGGGTTCCGCCTCGTCGTGATTTCTGTTTTAGGGTCCCAGAAACCCTGCAGATGAAAGGCTTATCTTCTGCGCCATCACCGAGGTACTCTGACAAACAACAACTGCCATGCTGCAATATGCTGCTCCATGTCTTTTGATAAATGTGTCAACAGGTTAAGAACAAAGACTACACTTCAATTTATTTTTTTTAATTTCGGTGCAAGAAAATTAAAGTAATTTGAACGCAGACATTTTTCCACGTTTTGAAATGGTAGGCACATTGAACCACACACCCATTTCAAAATCAAGAAATAATGACTTAATTTATTTCTTATCATTGCACTATTTTTCATTTTCTTGGGTGTATATATCATGTACAAAGCACAAATCACGATCATTTCTGAGATTTCTAACAGCTTTTTTGTTTGTTTGGTGAGACCAAAGTTTTGGCGGGTTCCCCGTTTCTCGTGGGTCTGGCTTTTCTTCCAAATTCCCAGTATAGCCAAGTGCAGCGACCGTGTTCTCTTCAAAGATAAGAAATAGTGGAACATTTTCAAAACTTTTTTTAAATATCTGATTTCAATCTGTAAATTATCAGCAATTTGTTTGGCGTTAAGCACGGTGGTTAACAGGTGCCCGTTTTGGAGGCGACATCCCACATATGTCACTCTCCGGACGGCTCCTGATGCGACCACTGTACAACACATGTCTCTCCGTGAAGCCACTGTACAACACATGTCTCCCGGTGACAGCTTGGTCAGGACCCCGCCAATGTATTCCCATAAAAAATGTCAAAATTACAACACAAATCATAAAATTCGGAGATATCGGAAATCTCAAACGTTTTAGAAATTTTCATATAAAAAATACCTCCGTGATAGTGTCTGAAAAAAAATTATGGCAATTAGATGATACTTAATTTCTGACATATCTTAAAAATGTTTAACATCATCAAAGGATCATATTGTAACCTTGAGAAAACAATAAAATTTTGAAAGCTTTCCTTAAATGATGAAATAAAATAAATTGTCACGAATGCTGGAATGTGTCATAATTTTAAAGAGATTTAGACATGACTGTATTCTGAAATAAAGTATACCGGTATTTTTATGACAGATTTCTGTACTTTTGCATTTTATATTTTAATAATTCTGAATTTGATTCTATCCCTTTTAAAACTTTATCATTAGAATATTAGAATTTTTTAAAGTACAAGTAATAATAATTCAGTCATCATAAAACAGTAAATACATGTAACCTTATTCTGGCATTTTCACCATAAGATTTCGATAGTCAAATTGACTAGTGTGTTAAGCCATTAAAATAATCTAATATTCCTTAATTAGGTTTTCCATGATTATCTTATCCTTTTGGTAAATGAGCCGATTCCAAATAAGAAATTATACCAAATCCCCAGACTGAAAATTTCATGAATCTGTGTCAGGATTAAATTCCGTATCAAGGGTGTCGACTGGGGATATAAACCATGTACATGTTAATCTCTGTAATACATAGATAAGGCCTGAATAATCTCACGGGGGTCCGTGAACAAGCTATAGTTCTGTAACAGAAAGCCGTGCATCCGTAATAGGAGCTCTGTAGAAATTACACCGAAATACACCGCCTAAATGCCTCAAATTGCTGCTGAAATTCTCATATCCTCGCGTTTTTATTCAACAGCTTAATTCCCGCGCTGGTAGTATAAAAAAGCTCCGAAATCAGATTTTTAGTAATCTAACCGAAATATATGCGATCTTATTTCTTATTGTGTGAAGGATAAAAAAATCACCTAAATTACTTTAGCTGTTTAAAAACGTTAATGCAATTCAAAACGATTGTTACATTCACTTTATCTAATATCTATATTCTCTATAGCGAAAATAAATATTTCCTCTTGCCAAGTAGCTAAGGCACTAGACAATCCTAAGCTCTTATCAAATTTTAGTGCAGACAATAAAGTGAACAATTACTAAAGTCTCTCTAAATTATGTTTAATTGGTTTTTGTATCCGATGGCATTACACTATCCAATATATTGTATTACATTATTAATATGCTACTTAGTTATCTTTATATTATTTATTTAACAATACTATAAACAATAACAACAAACATGTCAAAACTTCAAAACCTTCGTTCTGTGAAACATTCGTGCCTACAGATGACAACTCATATGACCGAAGTGAATGTTTTTAAAAAAGAGGTTAAACTCAGAGGTAAGGTTTGTGAGGTCAAAACTCAAAAATATTAGTTTCACAAAAAGACAAGTCTCGTCACAAGGAATATATATGTGCATTATAACAGAATTAAGTATACTACCAACCATTCAGAAAATATGGTCAATGTTCAAGTTTTTTTCAAAACGTAGGCAAAATCCATGGTTAAAGTCATGAGGACAAAATTATGGTACTACCCAAAGATCTTGTCACAAAAAATATTAGAATAGATGTAAAATATAAAAGCCCTTGCACCATTCATTTTTATATTAGAATAGATGTGAAATATAAAAGCCCTTGCACCATTAATTGCTATATTAGAATAGATGTGAAATATAAAATCCCTTGCACCATTCATTTCAAGCAATGATATCCAATGTTATAAGCTTCTTTTTTTCAAAAGACAAACTCTATGGTCAACTGAAAGGTCATGAGGTCAAAAACATTGCTACACAGAGAAAGGTGCTGTAACAAGAACTACAAATGTGAAGTATAAAAGCCACTCACACCAATCGCTCAGAAATCACTGCTGTAAAGAAAGGTCAAACTCTGAGATGAAGGGAAATTAATAATAGTATCAAAGAAAGGTTCTGTCACAAGGGATAGGGGTGTGAAATATGAAAACCATAGCACCAACCGTTATACGGTTATTGGTAAGGTTAGTATTGCAAGGATGCTAGATAGTTCAACATTACGTATTTATAATTATAATGAATAATAATAATCGTAAATGTAGCTGAAAATTTATTTTATTCATGATACACATAACAGTATATACAATGAACATGGATTGAACAGCAAACAAAAATTTACTTCATTAATTAGCTCCACTAGAGATCAAAGTACATGCAAATGTACTCAAAATTTTAACATAGATATACATAATTTTCTAACAGAAAGCAATAAATTTTAGACAAAAAATGATAATGAACACCATTTGCAAGAACTTGAGAAAAATAAAGCATACAAAATTCTTCACAAAGAGCAAAGTTATATAATATGTATACAGAATCCTTTGGTTATAAAGTTCGTACTATCTAAATGTCATTAAAAAACTAATTTACAAAAAGAAAAAAAAAAGACGAGAAAATGCTTTGAAACGGATTGGTAGTTCAAGAAATGGACATAATATTAGAAGACAAAAGAGTACAAGTTATATAAAAATAATATATAAAGACTTCGTAAGATAAAGTACTTGACGCACAGTATATAAAAGAATTTGAACTTCTGTAATAATAAAAAAATAATGTAAAAGATTATCTCAGAGAGAAATAATAGAATTGATTAAAATTGTTGATCACCCGGGTCTAACGGAAATTGGAAATAATACTCAGTATTAGTGAATGATTTGAGTGTAACTTGGAAAAGAGTCCCTAGAGATCTTGTTCTAAATTTCTCACATCACTAATCTGATAAATTTATTTCAGGATTTTTTTGAAATTATCTGGTGAAAGTGAAGTGTCCCTTATCTTTTTAAAAGCGTGAAATATAAATACTGAGTTAACCATATTTATTAGCAATAAAGTTAAAGTCAAACCTTTCTTTACAAAGGTCAAGTAGTGTGTCGGTATAAGTTGTCCATTCTCAAAAGCCCCGCCTCTCTGCCAAAACCTACTTATAATAATAATTATATGGCATATCGTTAAAGAAAATAACACAACATAGGAAAATAGAAAAAAAAACTATTTGACCGTACATAAAATACGCTTGAGTTATATAAATTACCGACAAGAAACGTTTGAATATGATTAATAGTAATTGGTTTATTGCTTTCAAGAAGAAATTTTTCATGAAAATTTAAGAATTACCAGGTTGTTGTAAATGCCAAATTTACATGAATTGGCATGTTACATTTTGTATTCACTGCCACCCGTCAAATTCAGAATTTCCACACGACAAAATTAAGTTAGACAAAATACACGATTATTTTTTTATGCATTTAAAGAAACAAGTATAAGCTCAAAAGTGAATGCTTGTTTCAAATTTTGATCACTAAAATACAAGTATTCTATTATTCCTTTTTTATTTATTTCCTTACATATATAATTTTTTTGTTAATGAATTTTGGTTGTATTTATAAGCTGCTTATTTCTTACATACACTATTAGGATGAACTTCTGTTAAAAAAAAGAAGACATACTATAGTACTTTATCCAAAATTTTATTGGTATTTATTGATTTTATTAAATAATTGGAAGCGAAATGAGATTAACTTGGGGGTAATTTATCTGAAAATATATACTTATATATATATATATTGTTCTTTAATTGACAAATTTCTTACCTTGTAATTTTTGGAAAAACATTTTCGTAATATCAAACTTCAAGAGAGAAGGGGGATAAAAATATTTAATACAAGTTAACTAGTAAAATGACCTAAATAAAGGCAACCAGCACAATTTAATTTAGCACTCACTGGTGAAATATATCGAACGTTGACAATTTGTTGTAGAAATCGTGTACCTTGTTCCCATAGGTATTTTAACACAGACCTGTGTACTATAATTCCTGTATCTTAAAATGGGATCAAGGTTATCAGCTGATCACTACAAATTACAGCATGTACATTTCTGATAAGATTTTTATACATGTCAACAATGAAATATACACAGGGGTCATTAATTTATGTGTAGAAGAACCATGCTTACGATACATAATTGCTGCAGGCTAAGTTTTGACGATAACAATAAGCTGGTGATAAAGAAAATTGTAACAATGTCAATATGTTGTTGGAGGGCTGGATCGCCACATGGGAAAATGTTTCACACCGTGGTTCTGTTTAACGTGCGACTTTGAGAAGTCTACCCGAGTCAAGGGAAATCCCAAGCAAATCTGTGTGTAAATAATTATAGTAATATTTTTTAAAACCCCATGAAAACTTCAATCAGCCATTTAGAGCGAAGAAATAGGGTTTCTAATTTTATTTCACTGCAAAAATTTAATAAGATTTTTTTGTAAAAATTTATAATTAATTTATGTAAATTCAAGGGCAATATATTCGTTTGGTGTTTAAAGCTGATGATAAATTATATAATTGACTTCACTTTCATTTCAGGTTTTTATGTTTGTTCCAATGCATAACTCTATAGCAATGAGTAAATAAAAACGTCATATAAATAACAAAATACTTTCATCTACTACGTTTGATTGAATTTTAATGATATGCCTCTTAACAGTTGAATTCTTTCAGGCAACTCAAAAGGTATTTTTTGACTTTTTCTCGAGCGTCTATAAACAATATCAAAGAGGCGGTAAAAATTATCTTCAAGTTTATCTGTTTGAAAAGGCGCTTAGTGCATTACATCTCAAAAACTAAACACAATTATCTTTTATGAAACTTCAAATTGTCGAATGATAACAAACAATAGCCACATATTTGACCCATGTTTGCGAGACATAATCCCATTGTTTAATAGATCATCCCCCGTCGTGTCAAAAGAATTACTTAGCAAGTCTGTAGTAAAATAATCCGCTCCCACGGTAAAGGAAAATCTATCAGCAATTGATCCAGCATTACCTGGTATAGTAAAGGCCACGGAAGGGGCGGATCCCTGGAATTCAGACTCTGTCTATGTACATCTATATAGGACAGCGATCAGAGCCCGTTCCCACGCTAGACTTGTGAATAAACTTCTTCAATAAAGTGCTCCTTTGTATCCACCAATCAAAACATATTTTACATCTGACATCGGGTTGGTCTACCTTCACACAGTATCTGAACAAATCAAATAGGGGCTTTTACGCGAAGGTCTGGAATGTGTGTCAATTTTTTCTCACACTGTAACTCGCCGTCAAAATCACACATTGTGCTCAGCGTTGCCGACATGAACGGGACGGGTATCAAAAGCAACCCATTTCAGAAATATTTTTTGGATGTAGTTCGGAATGGCGATTGTGAAGAGTTACAGAAGATTCTTGAAACACGGGATGAGAAGATAAATATAAACTTGTACGACAATGAGGGGCAGACAGCCTTACATCAATCTTGTCTTATTGGGAGTCTTAAAAAAGTCAAAATCTTGGTCAAATTCGGTGCAGACATTAAACTGGCTAATAGAGATGGATGGAATGCGTTACATATCGCTTCCTTCGGAGGACACCAAGATATTGCCCTTTACTTAATTTCTACAAAAAGTCGAACTATGACAGTGTCATCGAACTCGGACACCTGAAACGATTTTCTTTCTGCGTGTGAATGTGTTTGTATGTACGTATGGAAATTCAGGACATGGTTGGATTATATCTGTGATTTTCATCTTCATCACATTATTCGAGGACAGAGAAGTGAAATTGATAATAACAGTGTGGCATTCTTCATTCGCTACCTCACCTCCCACATATGGGCGTGTCCCCTTCTGTGGTACTACCCCTGTATTTCATGTAAACGCTTTAGTCCTAGGCCAGTAAAAAGCGCAGATAAAAAATGGCATCCCACCCGAACTGCTGACGGTCGCATTCGTTACCTTGATCTTGCTTGTGATACCTTGTTGTTGCTGACTTTTCAAGTCAACATTTTTTATTATTTACAAATTTTTGTTGTTATTATCTAAATCAATTGTTACAAAATATTATATTATTATAGTGTAAGTAACATCACACTTATTAAATATTTTCCAAAAAATTCTTCAGGATCCTGTTATGTGAATTGTATAAGTGAGGGAGAGTTATACACCAGAGATCTGTGTATTTAACGGAGCAGGCCTTAATAGCTACGATATCAACCATTTCCTAGATTAAGTAGTTGTATTTCAAACCTTGTACTTAATTTGATTTTAATGAACGTAAAGTTGAGTTACAGAGCATCTAGGAGATAATTTCTACGGCAGCGGAAACTGAAGGAGTCTATGGTATCATCCCCATTAACTTATTGTCCCAGTGCCTTAATTCCTAGTTTTTCTTCGTTATTTTTTTTTATTCCATAACAAAATAGTATTTCAGTATGTATAAAATATTTTTTTTTTTTAATTATCCAGAAAACGATCAGAACTCGACTTACAAAATCATAACCAGAACAAGGTTAAAGAACTCATGAAAAGGAGTTCTGGGTTTATAATATTTTAATAGAAATCACTGTATTACATTTGCACAGTTCTCTGGTTTTGCTGTGAACGTGTATTTAGCTGGCACACTGTATGAGAAGAAAATATAGGCCTTATTCTTCAGATTTCCTTTAAAAACGAATACGCATACGAAATGAACTAATCTGAATGCTGTGGCGGAAAACCATTGAAGATTTTTTTTTCTTCAACAACAATGTTATAATCTTCAATGGAAAAGGAGACCTAACTGAAAAACGGAGCCCCGAAACTCGAGAAGCCGATGTATTTTTCAAGCGTCAAAAGTTATACAGGATTCGGGGGGTAAATCTCCTGTGTCGGCAAAGCGCGCATTCAAGCGCTGTGTATAATTCAACTTTGGAGAGGAAGGTTTTTTTTATGAGAACTTATTGTAGAGATCTGGTATTTGATTTTCACATACGATTGAGAGACTAGAATATATCACAAGGTCATGCGGTGTGGAAATTAAGAACCTTTAAAAACAAGATTTAAAAAACGCCCTTCTAGTCTCTTATTTATTTCATTTTTCATACAAAATTTGTATTAATGATTTATAGAGGTAGATTCAAAGAATTGTAAAGTGTGTTTAAATTTTTCATTTCTGACTGACAAGAATAGGTTGTGTTGGTCTATTCATCCCTGGCGAGCTCCAATCACTTGTATTTACTTTCTCTTTGTACGTCAATATTTGGTAATACTATATATTTTCTTCAAGCTTTCCTTGCCAGTATCGGAGATCTACTTTTCAACATTTTAAAACGTGCAAAACAAACACAACATATTTTACAACAAGGCTAAGGCATTGCTTTATTGCAACAGACTGATAAAAAAAAATCCGTCGGTGCAGATAATTGGTGTCACATTTACAAAAACTGTGTTTATGTAGGAATTTCTTGTGAAGTTTTGTTTCTACTTCCATTTTCCAAGCTTGCCACTTGCAAGAATACATATAGTTAAGTGAAGAGAAAAAAAAATAATGAAACATGTTTCATTATGAACAATTTAGTTTTCCACAGGTGATATTGAATTTCAGAGGAAAAAATATCTATATAGTTTATAATTATTTAACATTTTCTATTTACTTGGTAATATTAGTTGAATTTCTTTATTTGATAGATATCCTGTAAACCATTAAAATATAAAATGATTAAGGGTTAAAGCTGAAAAATTATCTCTTGTTATTATATATGCCCAGTTGCGGGATTTATAAAAGTAGGGCATATACACAAAGATGTACATCATCGTCTTTTTTAATTTCAGTAAAGGTCTTGTTATGGAGGGGAAATATCATTGGGGTATATTTGAATATTTGCACTACCATATGATGATGTTTTCAGTTGGTATTCAGAATACACAAATTTACCTCTAAATTAAAGCAAAGATTTACACACTCGCATGTATATGTAAAATTATATTTGAAATACAATGACGGTACAAAAAATATTTAAATTGATTGAGTTCAGTAAGATAAACCAGAAAGATACTTAGAAAAGACACACATGACAACCTCTATCTACCAACATACTGAAAATTGTTTATTTAAACAATCCTTGACACAAAGCCTTGATGTAACACTCAGCAAGAACCATTACACAGCAAAACAGAAATTCTCCCCTTTGTTATTAGAGGAAGCGTGAAGACAGTGCCCAGACAACATATAGAACGAACAGCTGATAAGTTTGTCAGAAAATGAAGTCAATCTCTGTTTGGGATTTTAACATACCGATAGAAACACGACACCCTGTAGGAAACACCCAGACTTTACTTCTCTTTAAACCCGGACATCACAACCAAACATCTAGGTCCCACCCAAACGTTTTCACAATGTACTTCAGCCTCTGTGCCAAGAGGATGGTTGAACTTTGCAAACAGATAAAAATGATGAGGAACTTTGCAACAGATAATATTTCAAAAGTATCGCGTGAGATTTTTTTTTCGTTTACTACGAGATTTATGATAATTTTTTGAATTGCTATTGATAAGCTATAAGCGTTCACTTTTGTTATGTACAGTGCACAAAAATCAGTAGGTTTTTAATACTAATATATATACATGTATCTAACATTATTTATTTTTTCTCACGGGGAAATTAGTCCAACGTGTGAACGAGGTCGAGTCTCTCTCATAGGTTACGCAAGATGTCAGCGATGTGACACTAAAAATGACATTTTCAGAAGCCAGAATAAATCTGACACAAAAAGGGTCGCCCACCATTAAAAGTAATTGAGCGATACAGATCAGATAAGCGAACATCTTGTATATCTGTTGGTAAAATATCGCTGGTTCTCAGTTAGATTAGGGGGTAATTTTTTGCTAGATCATTAAGTTTTGAGATAATTTTTTTTAATGCAGAGCATAAAAATAATTGCAAATATTAATCCTTTAAAATGTTCTTTTTAAGGTTTAAACTTTATAAAGTAATATCTAGTTTTCTAATCATAACCATTCACGTTGAGATACAATAGCTATAAGTGTCAGTTTTATTTTCTGTACTTACCGCCTCAATGTAGATGTTAGTTTAAAAAAAGAAACGTTTTGTCTACCGTTTATTCCTCTGTGAAACACTACAAATCGGGGCAAGAGAATTTTACCTCATTCTACAAAACAGTTAGGGAAAAAAATGTTTCTTATACCCCTTTGATGGACGGTTCAAGGGTACAATTGTATATAATATTTGTCCTCTCCGTCAGTCTGTCTGTCTTATAGCTGTTTGTCAACCATGCAGCAAATACTTCAGCTTTGCCTATAACAAATGTTTGGATAAAGCTATACCTTTCATTTTATTACAAGTTTATTCCTTGTTAGAAGACCTATAACTGGGTACCATGCAACCTATCTGACCACTTCAGCTAGACCTCACTGTATGAGCCACTTTTGCCAAAATTTTACTAAACATTAATATTGACTTGACGTGTACAAGTATTTAATACCTTTTAACATGCATACACCTTTTGATTTGATGTACATTTGAACAAAAAAACCTTTAACCTTCGCATATTCTTTGAACAGTCATTGTTAAGAGTTTTATATTTCACGTGCATATTCCTTGTCACAAGACCCATTAAAGTTGACTTGGAGGTTGACCCACCTTTGAACGAAAAAAATTAAACATGTACATTGACCATACATGTAACTTTGAATGGCTGCATGGTACTAGAGTTTTTTCACAGGTGTATCCTTTGTGACGAGACTACTCTTTGGATACCAACATTATAATTGATAAATTAAAGGCGACTTACATGTAAGGCGAACTTTGATCGAAAAATATTAATGCAATTAAAACTCCAAAGTCAAGTTCAAGAGACAAACAAGATGCATTGTGATTTTGTGAAACACTAATGCGCCCGAAGCTAATTATGGGAAAGGTAAAGTTTCACAAACAATATCAACTCCAACGTCAGAGATAAAAAACGTTGGTATCTATAGAAAAGTCTTGTTTCAATAAAATATATTTGTGGATCCCTAGCAGCAAAAGTTATGGTGTTCAAAATTAATGGTGTCCAATGGAAGATCTTGTCACAAGAAATACACAAGTGAAATATGAAATCCTTAGCACAAACCGTTCAAAAGTAATAGCAAAGATTTTTCCAAAAGTAAGTAAACCCCAAAGATCAAGGAGAAAAGATAAAAAAAAAAATAATGTTTGTACCCAAGCTAAAGTCTATCCATAAAAAGCTCACATGTAAAATATGAAATCCCAAGTACAAGTAATTGCAAAAGTTTATTTTTTCAAAATAAAGTCAACCTCTAAGTTCAATGGGAAAGGGTAAAAAATGTTGGTGTAAGAAATAAGGTCTTACCATACGAAACACGTGTGAAATATAAAATTCCATGCACACCTTTCAAAAGATACAGCAAAGGTTTAAGTTTTAAAAAAGTGGGTCAAATTCCACGGTCAAAAAGTCAAAAAATCAAAATATATAAACTTAGGAAAGGTCTTCTCATAAGGCATACAAATATGGAGTATGAAATTCTTAGCATCAACTTTTCAAAAGTTATCTTCAAGATTAGATTTTGCAAAATTTTGCAAAAAGTGCCTCATATTGTAAGGTCAAGATGTCGAACTTAGGACTTCCCACAAGGAATAAACTTGGGCCTAGGCTTTCATATTTCACAGGTATATTCGTTAAATATTCTTACCTTGGGTATTGACTAAAAAGTCGTCAAAAGTTCAATATTTAACGGTACGTACTTGGTGTGATTATCATGCTCCTGTACTCGGCCTGAGTGATAGCCGTAAAGAATTTCAAGATTTCATGGTAGACCAATTAATATTCTACTTATTTTTGCTAAATAAGTATATTTGAAGGGAGTTAAAATGAAAACTCTTTTCATAGTCAGGTCCCAAGAAACATTTTTCATGTTAAACCTCGGCATATGCCAATTACCATTACATCTTGAAAAAGCTAAAAGCTGAAATGTTACAAAACGATTCAAAGAAAGATAATTCTATCTTACTCAATAATAACTAGTATGTATAATTTTTTCTTACAATATATCTTTTTCATAACTTTGTTTTAACTCACGGTCATTTATGAAATGTTAATATTTTGATTTAAAATATTTAAACTGCATTTCAAAGTTCCTTCCATTGCATGGATTTACCAGTTTGAGATACGTTCTTTTGGTTAGCAGTAATGGTATAAAATCCTCCAAAGAATGAAATGTGGCGTTGTATGCATTGATTAGATAAGATTGATTACTTAGATGGAAACTCTTGAACAGCTCCATCTTTTATTGCTTCAACAGAGAAGACAATACTTCCATCATGGGAATGTGCCCTTTTTATTCAAACCTGCCATTGATTCTGTAAACTTTGATTTTTCTGCTAAAGGTCAAAGGATGATATCTGGAACTAAGTAAAGAAAGATATCGTAATATGCTTTTAAACCAATGTCGGTTGCAAAGTTACATATTGAGTATTTAACAAAAGATAAAGGACAAAACTAAGAGCTTTTCTCTTCTTTTGTTTCAAAAACTCGATATCTAACGTTAAGGTTTGATTGATTGTATTCGCTGCTTTCTGTTAGAATTTGCTGAGCACAGCTACTATATTACGCTCCTTCATTGGACGATCCGTCATTATAAGCAGGTCTCCAAGGTTCATGTACACTTGCTGGCACGTAACGAAGATATTTATTGTTTTTTCTGGGGTTTTTTCTATCAAAAATATTTTGTAGGTCCTAAGCACGGAAGCCCATGTAGGACCTTATAAAAATATTTTTGAAATTTGATATAACGAATTTTTGAATTTGTTTTTACGAATTTAATTCGTTATAACAATTTATTTGAATTAACGATTTTAATCTGTTATAACAAATTTGTTGAATTCATTATAACGAATTCATTAATTTGTTTTAACGATTAAATTCGTTAAAACGAATTCAAAAATTTGTTATAACAAATTTGATTCGTATAAACAAAGTTTGTTATAACAAATTAAATTCGTTTAAACAAATTCCAAAGTTTGTTATAACGAATTAAATTTGTTTTATCAAAGAAAAATATATGAATTCGATATAACGATTTGTCGAATTCGTTTTAACGAATTTAATTCGTTATAACAAATTATGGAATTAGTTTAAACGAATTAAATTTGTTTAATCAAATTCAATAATCAGGGCCTATGGAAAAATATATATGAATTCGATATAACGATTTGTCGAATTCGTTTTAACGAATTTAATTCGTTATAACAAACTATGGAATTAGTTTAAACGAATTAAATTCGTTAAACCAAGTTTTAGAATCTGTTAAAAAGAGTTTATTCGTATTAACAAATTTTTGAATTCGTTATAACGAAATCAGCAATTTTTTTTTTATAACAGATTAAATTCATTATAACGAATTCAAAGAAATTGTTATGACGAATTAAATTCGTTATAACAAATTCGACAATTCAAAAAATATTTTTCGATAGGTCCTAAATGGGCTTCTGTACCAATCTGTCGTGAGACAAAATAAAAGATATTTTTAGCACGGGGTTTTCCACAATCTATTTATACCAAGGGTAAACATGATTTCCTTCAAATTGTTCAACGTAGAAAATGGAATTTACAAATTATTCGATTTTTGAGAAACTTCAATTGTTTATTATGGAAAACTGGAATTCTATTGATAAACTTGTGACGTGTGTTATGTTTCCATATGCCGTCAGGAACTGAGTATGTATGAAAAACTTACGTAAATGTAGTTGTTTTTATAGCACTAGTATGTATACTAAATTTAATTGACTCTGTGTGGAGGTAAATGCAAAATTTACATGTACGATGTGTTGTAAATTTAACATTTATCTCAGTTCTTTAAATTACCCAGTAAATTCAAAATTAACATAAAAGTACTAATGATAGTTCTTTCGGACTTCTGATGAAAAGTATCCATTTTCAAACATCCGGTTTCTTAATTGTTTGTCTGTACTTTTATAGAATGTCTCTCTCTTAAT
Organism: Saccostrea glomerata; assembly: GCA_003671525.1. Taxonomy (NCBI): domain Eukaryota; kingdom Metazoa; phylum Mollusca; class Bivalvia; order Ostreida; family Ostreidae; genus Saccostrea; species Saccostrea glomerata. The sequence continues at coordinate 771,688 of PRKT01000011.1, read as the reverse complement.
CTCTCTTTTCTACTGTAAATTTATGTATAGTAAAAGTGAAATAGTATATATAGCATATTTTACTCTTCTTACCTCAAAGAAGTATCAATAGGTGCTGCTTAGCTCGTGTTCTGAAGCCCCTTCAAACACTTGTACGCAATACTCTGGAAGTAATACTGAAAGTATATTGTTTTTCTGAATTAAATTGAATCATTTTAAATATGCATATTTAAAATGTTTTCTGATAATCTTGGTCGACTTTTTTTTTCTTTATCGAAGAACTGCTATGGCAATACATGTATTTCATTCTAAACCCCACCCACCCCTAACAAATCTCACATTGCTTTCATTGCAAGATGCATAGTTATAAGCTGTAAAAAATTGTATTATCCATAAGAAAAAATACCAATATACTGTAATTATGTAAGCTAGGTCTTTCATTTCTATTTCATGTGTTTAAAGCTTTTAAATAAATGCACACTGTATACTAGTATTGTGCATAAAACACCTTAATTCAATTCCGCAGACGATACTTTCGGTTACGTAATTATTCAGACAACTGTCAGAATAGTCTTGAAAATTACTTGATGCAAGTGGAAAAGATAGACTGACACGTTTGACCTGCCACATCGTCTCAAGCCACGGTCTGGAGTCCATCCACATGGTCATGATTTGGACGTGCCGTAACGTTTTTAAACTCCACATGACTATCTGGACGTCTTTCCAAAATGTTAAGTAACAAGTGAAAGTCTAAATTGTTTTCTAAATTCATATCTGAATTGTTTCGTTTGATGGGTTTCTTCATATACTGTACTTTCGTCCTAAGATTCAGCAACAGGTACAAAATAGTAATCTGCTTTAACAAATATTCCTCCTGTTGTGTTGGCTTTTTAACTTCCTGGAGCACTGAATTGACTTGCGGGATGCAAATCTCTGGACCAATGAATTCGAGGACCACCGAAACGTGTCTCTGTCTGTACCATCTGGATAATTTGTCTCTTATTTATCTTCCACACATGCATTTGGACCAGCGAGAATTGACTGGGTGTGATTTTTCTGGTTTCTCTATACTACTTCCAGATCACCAAGAGCTGACTATAAATGTTCATCTGTCTCTTTATACAACATCCGTGGGCCACCGCGGAAACTGACGGGATGTGTTCACCTGTCTACATCCGTGGACCACCGACAACTGATGCAATGTATTTTTCAGGTCTCTACATGCCCCTTTATCACCAAAATTTGACTTGATGTGTTTCTCTTTCTTGGACCACCGAGAACTGACCGGGTGTGTTTTGGATCTCTATAAACCACATCAAAGCCTCCGAGAACTGACCGAGTGTGTTTTTAGACTCTTAAACCACATCAGGACCACCGAGAACTGACCGGGTGTGTTTTTAGACTCTTAAACCACATCAGGACCACCGAGAACTGACCAGATGTGTTTTTAGTCTCAATAAACCACATCAAAGCCACCGAGAACTGACCGGGTGTGTTTTTGGACTCTATAAACCACATCAGGACCACCGAGAACTGACCGGTGTGTTTTTAGTCTCAATAAACCACATCAAAGCCACCGAGAACTGATCGGGTGTGTTTTTGGACTCTATAAACCACATCAGGACCACCGAGAACTGACCGGTGTGTTTTTAGTCTCGATAAACCACATCAAAGCCACCGAGAACTGACCGGGTGTGTTTTTAGTCTCAATAAACCACATCAAAGCCACCGAGAACTGACCGGGTGTGTTTTTGGACTCTGTATACCACATCGGGACCACTTAGAACTGACCGGGTGTGTTTTTAGACTCTATAAACCACATCGGGACCACTTAGAACTGACCGGGTGTGTTTTAGGACTCTGTATACCACATCGGGACCACTTAGAACTGACCGGGTGTGTTTTTGGACTCTGTATACCACATCGGGACCACTTAGAACTGACCGGGTGTGTTTTTAGTCTCAATAAACCACATCAAAGCCACCGAGAACTGACCAGGTGTGTTTTTGGACTCTGTATACCACATCGGGACCACTTAGAACTGACCGGGTGTGTTTTTGGTCTCTATATACCACATCAGGACCACCAAGAACTGACCGGATGTGTTTTTGGTCTCTAGTATAAACCACATCAGAGCCACCGAAAATTGACCGGGTGTGTATTTGATCTCTACATATACCACATCAGGACCACTATGAACTGACCGGGTGTTTTTTGGTCTCTTTATAAACCATATCAGGACCACTGAGAACTGACCGGGTGTGCTTTGGTCTCAATATACCACACCGGGACCACCGAGAACTGGCGGTGCGTACTGGATTACACTGTTCGGGTGTATAGTTACACCCTTTTAGTATACAATTTGTTCTCTATTGATTACAGCGGTCAGGTTGCACATCAAGATGCCGTATGAATATGTAATTGAGAATAAATTATCAGACATTGAGAAGGGAAATAATGGTTTCTCGACATTCCTGTGTATACAAGTGTTTCCTTGGCTTTTTAGGACTAATTTTGCAATCTTTTTACTTTGTTACTTGAGATGGCAAGTTTGAAGTTCTTCCTATCTTTTCCATCCAGAGGTGACCTTTGACATTGTGTACGCACCCTTGCCATTAATTGAAGTAATCTGATAAGAGACAAGTATACAGATTTGAAATTTTTATGTCCAATTTATGTGCAGACATAATTTATGTGTCTAGATTCGGGCAAGGTTGGGTGAGATATTTAAAGACGAAAGCTTTCTCTAATGCGACGTTCTGCGCATTCTGCATAATTATTGTATGTCAAAGATTGTTTTGTAAGTGTTAAACAGATATAGGACACTTCGGAAATTCTTTGGTTATTCAAAATTACTGTTTGAAAAGTATGAATGAAGCTTGTCATTGAAATTTCAACCATTAAAACAAGAGGCCCATGGGCCACATCGCTCACCCGAGCACATTGGCTAGGAATTAAAAGCAGAAATCACTTCAGTATTGAGAAGTTTACAGGGGGGGGGGTAAACTACCAACTATCTGATTATGCTTGCAAACAATAAATGCCTTTGCTGTTTTTGAACATTTTTTCCCTATTTATTCATTTAACCCCTCCCTCCCCTTGTGGCCCAGTTCTACCCCTGGGAGCCCTCATTTGAACCAGTATGACTTTGTATTATTGCTTTTCTGTTCTTGGGAAAAATATTTCATTGATATTTCTAGGCAAAACTTTTCTATTTATTCATTTAACCCCCCCTTGTGACCCAGCCCTACCCCTGGGAGCCCTCATTTGAACCAGTATGACTTTGTATTTTTGCTTTTCTGTTCTTGGGAAAAATATTTAATTGATATTTCTAGGCAAAACTTTGATCCCCAATTCTGGCCCACCCTACCCAACCCCTACATCGCGTTCATGACTTGAACAAACTTGAATCAACACTCCATGAGGATGCTTACATAAAGATATGACCGATCATGGCTTTGTGGTTTTAAAAAAGAAGAGTTTTCCGATGTATTCATTCTTATGTAAAACTTTAATCGTCCATTGTGGCCCCGCCCTATCCCTGGGGGTCATGATTTGAACAAACTTGAATCCTATAAGTACACTACCTGAAGATGTTTTCACATAAGTTTCATCTAACTTTCATCTGGCCCAGTGGTTCTTAAGAAGATTTTCAAAGATTTTTCCTATTATATTCCTGTGTAAATCTATGATCGTTAGTTGTGGCCCCGCCCTACCCCGGGGGTTATAATTTGATCTAAATGGATTCTACACTACCAGAGGATGCTTCCATGTAAGTTTCATCTTTACTGGCACAGTGGTTCTTGAAAAGAAGATTTTAAAAGATTTTTCCTATATATTCCTATGTAAATCTTTGATCGTCAATTGTGGCCCGCCCTATCCCCGGGGGTCATGATTTGAACAATTGGAATCTACACTACCTGAGGATGTTTTCACATAAGTTTCATCTTTCCTGGCCCAGTTGTTCTTGAGAAGAAGATTTTCAAAGATTTTCCTATATAATTCTATGTAACTCTTTGATCGTCAGTTGTGGCCAGGGCCTACCCCCCGGGGTCATGATTTGTACAAAATTGAATCTACACTACCTGAGGATGCTGCCATATAAATTTCATTTTTACTGGCCCAGTGGTTCTGGAGAAGAAGATTGTTTTTAAAAAATGTTCTACATATTCCTATGTTAAACTTTGATCAGCCATTGTGGCCCAAACCTACCCCCCCCCCTGGGGTCACGATTTGTAAAAAAAAAAAATGAATCTACACTACCTGCGGACGCTTCCACATGAGTTTCATCTTTCATCATATTTTAAATTACCTCCCCTTGCAACTGGAAGAGGGCTTTGCCCTTCATTTGAACAAACTTGAATCCCCTTCACCCAAGGATACTTTGTGGAAAGTTTGGTTACAATTGGCCCAGTGGTTCTTGAGAAGAAGATGAAAAAAAAGTTTACTACAACGACAGACAACGGAGAAAATGATCAGAAAAGCTCACTCGAGCTAAAAAGGAGAGAATCTTATGTGTCGATCAGAGCAATTTACTCGTATCTACGGATAATTTACACTGTAGATTTGTACTGAAAATGATTTCACAAAATGTTTCAATACTTTAATGAATTAAAATCTGCAATTGCAGCATAATTTTGTAATGACGGCTACTGATCGGCGTTGCACATGTACATGTAGCGGATCGGATTGACAAGAGGTTTTAGCGAACGTTTAAGTTGTGGAGCGTCTGCACTGAACTCGCGGAGTAAGGAGCTGATCATTCGAATCCCACTGCAGTGGACTTTGGGACCGCGTACGTGTCGCAGTAAGTGCTGGCACGAAAAAGATCCCTCACTGCTCATTGACTCTGAGTGCCGAGTATAGGTCATTGACTCTGGGTGCCGAGTATAGGTCAAAAATTGCAGATACAAAATATTGTACCTCGAATAAGAAATTTGTTTTATAACTTTTATTAAAAAATATGATTCAATGATTAAATAATACAAGTCATCATGCACTTGTTTGCATTTGATAAAGTCCTAGCCAATTACAAAAAAGAGAAGTATAGCATAGGCACCTGACGTTACTTATTTTTTTTAATAAAAAAAATATACCCCCTACCTAATTAGGCAGGGGATATAATTTTTCATTAAATAAAAAAAAAAATAAGTAACCTCTGGTAAATTTTCACCTATAAAGTAGTTCTTATAACCTAGATCTATCAATACATCATTAGATTGCTTATTTTTTGAATTGTTAACATTATATCCCCCATATTTCTGAGGCTGGAGTATTATACGCCTAAAAATGTGATAAAAGACATTGAGGCTAGTACGTGGTCACTGGATATCCCAGGATTTAAACTAAGGAAATATTTTCGTAGCTTAAATGAAACATATGGAGATAACGAACAGTATTAAAGATCAAAATTCCTTATAAAAACAAAACAAAATAGAAGCAGTGCAAACACAGACCTCTAAAACATCAGAGGTGGGATCAGGTGCCATGGACGAGTGAGCATCCTCTGCCGACCGGTCACAACCGCGCCGTGTGCTCATTGTCATGAAAAGGAAATAACGGGAAAATCCGTCGTCGATTCACTTTATAAATAATTGGAAAACTTTTAAGCCTTTTTTGAAAACATGATGACTGTAAGTTTACAATCGTTAACTTGCTCTACGTATGAACACAGACAATTTATCATTGAGTCAAACTTTATGCTATCTGACATTTTTCATACTAAGCGTTAGTCCATTACTTGTAAACTTAATTGACGACGGATTTTCCCGTTGTTTCCCGATCATTACAAAGAGCACAAGGCGGGTGTGACAGGTCGGCAGGGGATGCTCATTCATCCATGGCACCTGAAGCCACCTCCGATGTTTTGGAGGTCTGTTTTTGCTCTGCTCCATGGCTCCTGATCCCACCTCTGATATTTTGGAGGTCCGTGTTTGCTCAGCTCCTATTTTATATTGTTTTATGGACTTTTGATCTTGATACTGTTTATCTCCATATGTTTCGTTGTTGATTGCGTATCTATCAACAAGAGGCCCATGGGCCACATCGCTCACCTGAGTAACTTGGGTGATGCAGATCTTTTTTTAAAGATTTGTTCTATATATATTTCTATGTAAAACTTGGATTCCCTATTGTGGCCCTGCCCTAGCCCTGGGGGGTCATGATTTTAATAATTTAATATCTACTCTACCCAAGGATGCTTCTACATAAGTTTCAGCTTTCCTGGCCAAGTGGTTCTTGAGAAGAAGATTTTTAAAGATTTGTTCTATATATTTCTATGTAAAACTTGGATTCCCTATTGTGGTCCCGCCCTACCCCCGGGGGTCATGATTTTAACAATTTAATATCTACACTTCCCAAGGATGCTTCCACATAAGTTTCAGCTTCCCTGGCCCAGTGGTTTCAAAGAAGAAGATTTTTAAAGATTTGTTCTATATATCTCTATGTAAAAGTTGGATTCCCTATTGTGGCCCCGCCCTACCCCCGGGGGTCATGATTTTAAGAATTTTATATCTACACTACCCAAGGATGCTTCCATATTAGTTTCAGCTTTCCTGGCCCCGTGGTTCTTGAGAAGAAGACTTTAAAAGATTTGTTCTATATATTTCTATGTAAAACTTGGATTCCCTATTGTGGCCCCACCCTTCCCCCGGAGGTCATAATTTTAACAATTTTATATCTACACTACCCAAGGATGCTTCCAAATAAGTTTCAGCTTTCCTGGCCCAGTGTTTCTTGAGAAGAAGATTTTTAAAGATTTGCTCTATATATTTCTATGTAAAACTTGGATTCCATATTGTGGCCCCGCCCTACCCCCGGGGGTCATGATATTAACAACTTAATATCTACACTACCCAAGGATGCTCCCACATAAGTTTCAGCTCTCCTGGCCCAGTGATTCTTGAAAAGAAGATTTTTAAAGATTTGTTCTATATATTTCTATGTAAAATTTGGATTCCCTATTGTGTCCCCGCTCTACTCCCGGGGGTCATGATTTTAACAATTTAATATCTACACTACCCAAGGATGCTTTCATATAAGTTTCAGCTTTCCTGGCCAAGTGGTTCTTGAGAAGAAGATTTTTTAATGACCCCACCCTTTTTTTGTATTTTCTTGATTATCTCCCCTTGGAAAGGGTCTTGGCCCTTGATTTTAACAATTTAAATTTTCCTTCACCCAAGGATGCTTTGTACCAAGTTTGGTTAAAATTGGCCCAGTGGTTCTTGAGAAGAAGTTGAAAATGTAAAAAGTTTACAGACGGACGGACGGACGGACGGACAGACGGACGGACGGACGGACGACGGAAAACAGGTGATCAGAAAAGCTCACTTGAGCTTTCAGCTCAGGTGAGCTAAAAACGACGTAATTTTCGGGCTAGTGAAATGCATTATGACGTCACGAAATGCGTCAATTTCCTCATATTCTGGGAAAACTCTACAAAACAACCAATTTTAAAGCTATTTTTCGATATTTAATATAAAGCGTAACCCCTTACGATATATTAAAGCGATCTTAGGGTTATGGAGAGGGGGTTCTCCCGGCCGACTCGCAGGCAGTTTCAATTCTTTTCTTTTTTTTTAAATAAAGCATTCTTTTTTTTAATCTTTTTATGATTCTGACACATGTTTTAAGTGAGTGGATCGTGAAAATATCAACATTAAAGAAAGTCTTATCAAAGTGATCAACAAATTTATTTAGTATGAATATCGAATAAACATACTATTTTGGATGATGTTGGAATCGAAATATTTTTGTACGGCTTAACACTATCCGATTCCGGGATGTTAGAATCGAAATATTTTTGTACGGCTTAACACTATCCCATTCCGGAAGTACTGGAAAGCAACATGAACTTCAGTTTTTCTATTTTTGGTGCCAGATAATTACACAGGTATTTCAATTTCAGGGCATGTTTTCATACAGAAAAGCTTAAAATATATTGAAGCTAACAAAAAACTTATCAAATATTTCAATTAAATAAAAAAAGTTAATTAATGTCCCTCTTCTCTGTATATCGAAATTGAAAGTAAACGTATTTTTTCTTAACTGGAAACACACATAAGGATGTAGTGGGAATGTATATAGTTATTTCAGTGTATTTATTATACTTTTTAGGCTAGTAAATCCATGTTTATGTTGCTTGTTCATTATTTAATTTTAACTGTGACCAGGGTTTTGTTCATGGGTCGTATGGGGTCTGCATGCATGGTTTAAGGCCCCATTCCCATTGGTAAAAATTATGTGTTTTTCCTAATTTCTTAAAAAGAAATTCCCAAAAGAGAATGGAAACAATAATATATGGTTAAATATTGTACAAATCAGAAATATGTAAACTAAAAATGTTCTTTAAAAAATATAAACTAAAAGGCATTCTCCAAAAACTGACTGACTGAATGTAAAATAAGTCAATGAAATACATTTGCAAATTGAAAAAAAAACACCTCTTATTAGAATTATTAAATGTACATGATATTTTCCCCAATTTTAATCAAAGGTAGCTATTTTTTACCAAATGGAAAGTCCCAGGCCCTTGTTTTAAATACTTAAAAAAAAACCTGATGGCTATGTCTGATTGAGCTTCCTAGTAGACAGATTCAGTACAATCAATACATTAAGCTACATTGCTTGATTTACCAACCAAGCTTTATTAAGGTATTTCAATGCAAATTATTGCAAGTTTTCAGGATTTTGCTATTTATTTAAAATGGTCGAAGATCATAAGACAAGTTTGTGACAACTGATATTCATAAGTTTATGTCCATTTGCCCATAGTAGGTTAGTTAGTTAATTTTTCTTAATTTCCTTTGATTACTAGTATAATGAATTTGAAGATTTTTTATTTTCTCATCCGAATGACCGGTCTCCACGTCCGACAGTGGGATTTGAATCCCCGACGTAAGGATCAAATCCTTTCATAATAAAGAATAAGCAATCAAATGAATTTTAATTTACTACACTGAAATATTTACTAGAGTAGAGTTGAAGAAAAAAAAGTACTATGGTGTGTTACTAGTTATAAGTTTATAATTATGTTATATCTTACTTAAAGTTACTTAGTCTTTTTGTGCTGGTCAGCACATAAGGCTGTCACCAGAGACTTCCATGTTAGCCTATCTTTTGTGACGTTTTGTCCCCAGGACCAGTCGTTCTATTTTATTTCTTTCTCTAGACTACCGACATACTTTTTATGTTATTAATATATAACATTAACTTAAGTTGAGAATAAAAGATTCTTCAGAAAGTAAACCCTTTGCTCAGAGTCTGTTTATCCCCAATAAAAATGGCCTATTAATACTACTTAGTAATATTGAGTACCCCCAATTTTAATAATTATATTTATGAAACATAAATAATATATCCTTTGAACATGTTGAAGAAAAAGAGGGTTCCCTAATTAAAAGTATAAGTACTTGATTAACAGAAATTAAACTGAGTAAGTCTTTAAAAAACATTAAAATCAGAAATAAAGTCAAACCTGATGGAAAGAAAATATATTTATTAGATTTTTTTTTTAAATATCAAATAAAAAAAGAAATATGACTTATTATATAATTCATCGATAATGGATTATCAATGCTAGCAAACAATATTAACAACAGGCCAGGGTGATAGAAATATATGTGTCAAACAGGGTACAGGGCAATAGACCCTGTGCAAAGGACTCATACGTACAGATAAATACATGTAGAGTGATGATTAGAACTATAATATCAGAGACTTATGGTCTTACCATGCAAGTTTGTCAGATGTTGATTCCAATTTTAAACTGAATCTTCTGGAAGAAATGTTTTAAAAAGTTTAAAAATCTCCATCTAAAATATACTTTCCAAACTCTCATTGTCTGCATACTTTTCAGAAGTTTACCAAGGGAACTAAGATGGCATCTGTGCAAGTAATAGGAGGCTACCCAGTAGAAATCTTTACCAATGAAAGCTTTGACAGAAAATTTTTATGCAACCATTGTTCATTAATTTTGAGAGACCCTGTACAGAGCTACTGTGGTCACAGATTTTGTCGTTCTTGTATGGAAAGCATCATCAGGTATATTTCTTTAATTTTAATAAATTATTATTGAACATGTTAAACATTTCATTTTCTTAAAGTTATACTGTAGAATCCTAATTATACGCGAGGAATCAATTATCGTGTTATTTTGCGAGAAGCAACACTCGCGAAATAAAATTACTTTTATTTTTATGGTGCTGAAATCCAAGTAAATTCTATTGATCAAGCGTCCATTTGCGAATTATTGTTCTCGCGATTTGACGTTAGAGAGCCGTCTCGCGATAATAAGTACTTGCGAAAAATAAGGAATCTACAGTAATCTGATACTGGTATTTCAATTGTATAAATTGAATATTGCTACAGTACTGTCAGTACATACTTAAAAATTATAAATGCTTAATTTTGATTAATGTAATTAGTTAAACAATAAACATGTTGCATATTTAGAGATTGATTTTAAAATGGATTTTGGTAAGTAATGAAATGTACTGAAATAAAAGATGCTTGATACAGTTATTTAAATTGAAAAGTTTTTTGTTACAAATTTATTAAAAGAAGAAGGTACAGTTTCAATACAAATTAAGCCCTAAATTTTTTTAAAATATAAAAGTGATATAAGAAATTAAAATTCATTCTTTCTGAATCATAGGAATTCTCGGCAGTAATAATACACAAATGGTATTTCTCATATGACCTCCTAAATGCTAATTGTGACGTCATTAAATTGTGCATTTTCGCGTATTTTCTTAAAAAGTTGCAGAAGACATCAATTTTCAGTGGAATTTTCTTTTAGGAAACATACTCTGCCACCGTCGCCCGGAAAGATTTTGAGATATGTGATTTTTCATAGCTGTTTGCACAATATATCCAAAAATTAAAGCGGGTGACGGTGGCAGACACTATTTTCTAAAGGAAAATTAGCAGAAAAACGAGTCATTTTGAAGCATTTCTGCATTTAACTTAAAAATGTACCAAATTAATGACGTCATATTTCAGGAAAGGCTCTTCATTATGCCATATTCTTTAATGATTTATCATATTCATCTACTCAACTATTGTTAAAGCCAATTTCACAACTTTTTAAGAACAGTAATTTTTTAGGGCACAATAAAGCTCAAACCGTACCGTCTTCTTTTTGTATAGTATCATTTGACATTTTTAAGATTTAATTTTTTAAATTTCCGAATCAGATCTAATGAGCAAGTAAGATGTCAGTCCTGTATAGAAGAAGGAACAATGGATGAAGAATATAGTATACTGAAAATGGATCAGGTCAGTTGTTAGGGCCGGTACACACAGTAAAGGTTGCCATATAAGACTTGGAAGTACTAGTGTTCTAGCCTTACTGTGTCAGTGTGTAAACCCTAAATACACGTTTTTTCAATCCTTACAAGTCTGACTTAGGAATAGAACACTGCTCTATTTCTTAATTTAAGACTTACCTGACATTTATTTCTCAACCAATAAAAACCATTCACCCAAAGTTCAATCTATTTTTATAAAACCATACAAGTGGGTAGATTGAAGAGAACACAAAGTATATTCAAATAAGCTAATAAAATCATTGGAAAGTGCTTCTATTAACCTCCTCCTCTTAGTTAAGAAGTGTGAATGCACTGGTCGGTAAAATTATTTCAAAATCCTAGCCAGTAATCTATTATTCTGTTTTGATAATGTGCACTGATTATGGCTCAAAAAGACATGGAGTTTATGGAAATGTTATTTATAATCTTGAAAGTCTTGCCTTAGCATGTGGACATGAGAGCCTTGCATCCTGCAAAAAGTAAGGTTTTAGACTTTTAAGGCAAGTCTTACCGTGTATAACTGCCCTTAGATATTAAATTACAGGTATGCCAAGAAAATTGAAAGAAGAATTGGTTATGTATTAATTGTAAAATACCCTGAATGTATTTATTTTAGCACCTTTCACACGTACTCGTTTAAATCTGCTTATTTATGAGCATGCTAATGCATAATTCAAACTCAATTTAAATTTTGAATATGCTAATTAACCCGGTAATATATCATTATATGCATTATATGTAAAATACAGTACACATGTAGAAAGACTAAATTGAAGTTTTTATTTTTACAGATGTTTCCTGACAATGCTGTACGAAGAGAAATGGGAGCAATGCCAGCAAAATGCATCAACCCAAAATGTACCTGGAAAGGAACTTTCAAGCAGTATGAGGTCAGAAATTTGTGCCATAATGTGAAATCACTTATTTTTGGGGAGTAAAATTTATGTTGTTAAAGGAAAAAAATATTGGTTCTTGCATGTTTAATTTCATGTTCAAAGAAGAAATGGGAAACTGTAGTAAAGGATTTTAACATTTTGAATTCATGGATCTCTTTTTACCACAAAAGTCAAGGATTTTACAGTAATCTAGATGCTTATGTTTGAAAAATATGTTTGATATCCCAATCAGTCATGATGGTTTTCTTTTGTTCTTGATAAGTAAATCTGCACTCAGACAGATAGCCACATAGCCACCAGTCCTCTTAACTGTGAATACAAAGTAAAAAAATAATATTTAAACCGATTTTCTTTCAGGGTCATATGGCAGAATGTAAATTTAAGCCCGTTCCCTGTCAGCAGTGTGGAATGTCTATAGAACCCCAAGCCCTGCAGGATCACATGACTAAGGAGTGTCCAAAACGGAGAGTGCCATGTAAATACTGTCAGACCGAGATCACGATGGAGGACATGGAGGTTTGTCAAATCAGATGATAGCTTTGTTCTACAGTAAAGAAAAAAAATATGTCTTGATACATGAACAGACAGAGTATAAAATAGAGACAAGAAAAGGCAACACATATTTCTCCTTTTGAGAATATTTGCTCCCCCCCCCCCCCCCCCCTTTAAAAGCAGATGATATGAATTTGATCTGTCTGTCATTCTGTTTGTCTTAAACACTTTCTGGGTGAAATCTGGAAAATTCTATTGTTTTGGGGAATAGAATTTTATAATTCCATAACATAAAGAAGACCTATGTTGATTTTGAGCTCAAATTAATCTATAATTAGATGTGAAAGTCAAGATATGGAAATATTAGATAAAGTTATGAATTCTTTCAGATAATAATTTAAACCTCGCGTCCTAATGTAGGAGACATAAATTCTTTGATTTATTCCTGTAGGTTGTTTGACTTGTTAAAAAATGGTGTTTTCTTGTCATTCTCTTCCAGAAACATAACTCGGAATGTCCAAAATTCCCTATCAAATGTGACTCTTGTGGCAAGAAAAAAATACAAAGGGACAAGGTATTCTAAGAGCTTATGATATAAAAAATATATATAAACAGTAAAACACACTTGTATCGAAATGCCAGATATAGATGATTTTACTTCATTATAAATGTAATTTGCTATATCTGTTACATTCTCACTATATCTAAAAGCCATGGGGAATGAAAATCACTTTGCTTTAAGCTTCAATTCATTCTAAGCATGTTTTACTATGTATTTTCAAATGAAAATATTCTGATTTTCTAAATTTGGCTTCATATTGTATATTTTGTATGGAAGAAAATCTGTATAATTTACGTTAGTTTATACATTTTTTGTGCAGATGCAGCATCACATCGATAAAGAGTGTTCAAATCAGAAAGTTCCCTGCCTCCAGGAATGTGGGGATGTAAGTACCATGTAGTGAGAAAAAACAAGATTCTAGGGGAATTTGGTGGTCAGATACAGCAAAAATAGAGTGCAAGACTTTATGTGAGTTCTTTTGTAATGAGCAAGAATACTTTTTTATGTAAAATCATTCTCTCTTTAGATCAGCAGAGACAAGTTTGTGGAACATCTGGATAGGAAGCCTGGAATACACATACAGGCCCTGATCGATGGACTGAGAGATTGCACCACAAGACTACAATCTGTTGTTGTCCAGGGTGACCTCGGTCAGTTTGTTTCACACATAACTGAACTGAAACAGAAAGTACAACAGCAGGATCAGCAGATTCAGGCCATACAGACCTCAGGTCCAGCCGGTGGAGGGATCGTGGGGGACGGGGAATCCAATGTGGTGAGGTCAAAAGTTCAGGCTCTGGAGTTAAAAACTGGGACATTTGAAGGCATTGTTACGACTCTACATAGAGAGATCGAACGTTGTATAACAGCAATAGAAAATGTAGAGAGGAACAGACAAGGAGACAAACAACTTATAGAGAATCAAGAAAAAAAAATCAGGGCCTTGGAAAGGAATATTTCACTCAAGGTTGGTTGAAATTTTGAACAGCAATACTTGAGCATTATAGATTTTACTCCAATGAAAATGCCAGCGATAGTTGTGAAATTCCATCAAGTTTACACTTATTTTTAAGCAAGTAATATCTTGAGAGTAATTTTGTGGAATTTATATTTAAATCTTTGATTTTTCTATAAAGGATGTTGCTCTAGCAGAACAGGAATTAAGAATTAAAACATTAGAATTGACAACATATGATGGGACACTAATCTGGAAGATCTCGGAGTGGGGAAAGCGTCGATCTGAGGCCCAGAGTAACCAGGTCACAAGTTTATACTCCCCCATCTTCTACACCAACAAGAATGGCTACAAGATGTGTGCCAGACTGTACCCTAATGGAGATGGAATGGGGAAGAACACACACATGTCCATCTTCTTTGTTGTCATGAGAGGTAAGCTGTCTCTTATACATGTTGTTTATTTCTCACTGGATAGTAAACGCTGTGTAATTGACATGATTAAAAATGGACTGGAAATGATGTCCAAAACTAGTGTCTTATCATTATTTAAATACATGTAATATTGTAAATGGCCCCCTTACATAGAAAATGTTGCATAATACCTTGAGTCAGAGTATCTTCACAAGGTAGACAAATGCATATATGCAAAGGTATGATGATTGGTATTATGGATATATTAACACTATTACATTTTTTCTTTTCAGGTAATTTTGATGCCCTGCTGATGTGGCCATTCTCGTATCGTGTGACTTTCATGCTTCTGGATCAAAACAACAAGGAGCATCAGGTGGACTCTTTTCGTCCTGATCCCAACAGCAGCTCCTTTAAACGACCCACGACAGAAATGAACATCGCTAGTGGCTGCCCCCTTTTTATCCCCCTCTCAAAACTGGACGATCCAAGTCTAGCTTATGTCAAGGATGACACAATGTTTATCAAATTGGTAGTAGATGTGCAAGAACCACGCAGATAATCCAATTGTATTTCTAATGTAAAAATCTGCTTCAAGATCACAGCATCATCAGCCAGCTCAGAGCTCATCCCAAGCTCTGAGAACAACTGGCATTAGGGCTGGTCATGCACTGAGAAAATGATAATACACTACCCATCATAAATAGTTTACCCCACAATTCTTGAAAGAAATCAAAATCCGAAGATAAGCCTGTCAGAAAAAAAATTATCTGCACATAGTCTAACCCTTTGCTTGAAATACTTATTGTTTGATCAAGATACTGTGATAATGAAAGAAACACCAATCATCATTACAAAATGTTACCTTAAAATACAACAAACTACATGTACCAGTATTTCAGAGAATCTATATACTGTCTTCTACCTAAGGAAAAAGAACATCTGCATGTCTAGGGGAATGGGGGGGGGGGCACTTTAAGAAGGGCAGGCGGGGCCATTTGGAATTATGGTGAAAAAAATTATTGCAAAAACTCAAAAGCCTCTTGAGATAATGCCCAGAAATGATTGTTTTACACGCAGAATATATTGATTTATGACCTGGACCTCAAAATAAAAGTGGTCATTTTAGGCTATAAAGAGTTGTTGTATTGAATTTCACTGCAAAATCTCAAAGGCTTCTCGAGATATCACACGGAAATGAAAGTGTTAAAACAGAGAAAATTTATGTCCTTGATCTGTTGACCTCAAAGTCAATAGGTGTTTCCAGTAGGCCATAAGGAGTTGTGTAAAATTTCATTGCAAACACTCCGAAGCTTTTTGAAATCTAATGCAGAAATGAAAGTGTTACAGACAGACCATAGTACAGCTAGACAGATGGATTGACGGACAGACAGACCGAAATTAATATTCCCCACCTTTAGTTTAAGATCAAGACAATATGGAGAAATAAACAAGCATAATCTAGTTGAAATACTGTATACATATACGTATTCTGTATATGGTGGATAGTGTATTGGGGTTCAGTGTTGTGGGATACAGAAGTGAAGAAGAAATGCAATGAGCCAGCTCATATTGGAGTGAATGCTTTTGTTTTGAGTTTTTTTTAGTGAAGTAATTATAGCTTATCTTGAATGATTTGAAACCATTCAAGATAGACTATTATTATTCATTGCATTGTAAAAATAGAATGGTTTAGCCAGTCTCTTTTGTGTGGACATTGCTGTGCTCGGTTCAATAACAGTTTAAATCTGCTACATATTTATTCTGACTAAAATTTCTCCTTTGAATTGCAATAAGCAATATTTATTTAGACAGTGTAAATATTTCATTCAACAGAAATTCTATAAATATAAGTCTTGCATTCATCTTATTCATTGTAAATAATATGTTATCTTGAGGTAGTGCTCATTATACATATTTCATTTAGAGTTTTTATCACACTGTATTATGCATATATCTATTTCATATATTATATAATTATTATTTAATATATATTAGTATCATCTATTAATTTCATTTAGATTGACTTCAAACTGATGAATCGTGAATAAAAGATGACGCAAGTAATAGTTGGTTTACAGTATTGTGTGTAAAATTGCTTTTTGTTTATTTCACTGCAATGGTGAATTAGTCCAAAATACAACTTTTAACTGAGAATTCCATTTTGGGGTCAAAAGGCAAAAAATGTTGTTTTTTTTAATTGTAAATACACATTGTAAATATTGTACAGTAAAACTCGGTTACAACGAAGTCGCCGGGACCAGTGAAATTACTTCGTTATATCCATAATTTGTTTTAGCAGTATAAGGAATTCGTTAAATTTATATAGATGGGTATCCAAGATAACTTCGCTGTATCTGTGAGTTCGCAATATCCGTGTCCGTACTAAATGAGTTGTACTGTATAATGGTAAATTTCAACTTTTTTTCATGACAAACAGCTCTCTTAATTCTCTATTCTCTATTTGTTATATAACTTTTGTGTGGTGTGATTGCAAACCATGATTAGTGTTTTAATTTATATAGCTACATGTACTACGTGTTGTACTAGAGCTTGGAAGATATTTGTTTCTAGCTTCAGTAATCAAAGGGATTGTTACACTCTTGCGATTTTCGGATAGGTGTATAATTATAATGGTATTTATTATAAATAATTATATTTCTTTACATGTACAAAGAACTTTGGCAATTCAGTTTATTATCTTGTAAATACTGGTAATAGTACATGTATTATAAAATCTGATGTGAAATTATAATTAAATTGTCATGTGTAAATTGCTCTAATGTGTGATTATTTAACATATCATTGAGATATACAAGCTTGGCAGCTTGTGAGAGATTCACAGACACAAAACTGATATTCCTGAAGATGAAAGATTAAAATGCCATTTTGAGTATAAATGATGTTAGGATGTTAAGTAATAGTGAAGTGTCTGTCAACTAACCGTCTGTCTGTCTGTCTGTCTGTTTGCTACTCCCCTTACAGATTTTGTTTGATTTCAATATAACTGGTCCATCCATCTATCTAGCTGTCTGTCCATATGTCTGGAAACAATTTTTCAAATGCTACTCCTTGTAAGGTTTTGTTTTTTTTTTTTTCAATATAACTTGGCACACAGGTAGACTACTGTAAGATACTTATTTTGATTTCTATAAACAGTGCTGTCATGGTTACTGAAAGTAAAAATTCCTGTTAACTACTTTCAAAACTTTACTCCACCTGCAGTTTTGGTTTTATTTCAATATAACATGCCACATAAGTAGATTTCATCAAGAAACATATTTCTGAATAATAAATATACAGCTTTTGATTTCTGTGAATAGTGGTTTAAGAAACAGAAATTTCTGTAAAATACCTTCAAAATGCGTATCCTATGACAGTTTTGGTCTGATTTCATTAAAACTTAAAACATAAGTAAAGTACACTTAGATACACAATTTTATTTATTGGTTTTTGATTTCCCAGTCCTATTTATTGGTTTTTCATTCCCATTAACAATGTTGCTATGGATACTAAAATAGAAATTCCTGTGAAATACTTTTAAAATGCTACTCTTTCATCGTCTCGAGCCACAGTTCTGAGTCCACATATAGCTCTCTCCTACCAAGTTAGAAGGGAGAGGACTTTACATTTTGACTGAGGTTTGCGACAATGCTCCTCCTTCAGTTTTGGTTTGATTTCAATATAAGTAATTACACTGAGATGGGTCATTTTATTTATCAGTTTTTGATTTCCATGAACTGTTGCCATAGTTATTAAAATGGAAATTTCTATATAACTCTTTCAAGAGGCTTCTTTTCCTATAGATTTAGTCTGGTTGCAATAAATAAATCTTGCCACACAAAAGAGACTAAACTAAGGATCATTATTCTATTTATTGCTGTTGTAAAGTTTCAAGTCCAAGTGCAACTTTTCTCTTTCTTTTTTATAAGTACAAACCAGTAGAGCTACAGTTTCCTAAGAGAATTCCGATTCAAATTATTCATGATAAGGTTTGAATGCTAGTAGATATGAGTGTGTTGGGTTGTTATTTCAGTGTGTAGATTTTCAAGTACATAAAGTGACCATGGTTCAAGTGTCTTGGTCTGATTAATTTAGTTTTCATAATAGTGAAACTGTATTGTCCTTATCATTTGAGTGATTTATGATAAATTCAAGGTTCACTTGCCAAGTGGCATAGCAGTTTATAATAAGTTTTGGATTCTTATATTTCAGTCACTCTATTGGCCTTGCAGTTTCAATCAAATATGCGATAAACACCATGATGGATGATGAAGTTATCAAACAGGGATGAGAAATGGTGAAAAAAGATGGGGTCTTATAAAAATTGCAAAACATACATGCATCTGGGGGTTAAGAAAAATTTTAAAAAATTGAATGACATGGTTTGGAATTACCCCTTGCCCCGACTAGTTCTTTTATGTATGGAATACAGAGCAGGCACGTAGCAAGAGGGGGAGGGCTGCCCCCCTCTTTTTTCCAGACACAAGTTTTACTATTGAATATGTTCATTGAAAGGCTGGCTACCTCCACTTTTACGCCTACATACTGAAATAAGGGTATTGTCGTATTTTGAGCAACAAAAAAAAATGGTACTGAAAAAAGTTGGTAGTGAAAAAAGCTGGCTTCCAACCCCTCCCCCCCCCCC
>PRKT01000011.1:705793-751206 GCA_003671525.1 Saccostrea glomerata | reverse complement strand
TTCTACAGGTATTCGATTGAATCATTTGACCGATATTTCCTTTCTAAAGAAATGGGCGTGTCTAAAGATAGCTCAAAACGTTTCATCCAAACAGAAAATTTTACCACTTCAATGCGCTTCATTGTATTTTACATTAAATTGACTAGAATGAGAAACGTTGCAATAACACAATTGTATAGATCAAGATTTCCTTCTTTTATTGATGCATTCTCGAAAGCTAGAAAGGAGTTTATATTATAGAATGTTATTGAAAATATCTATATCTGTATCAGTATTATATATACATAATTGTTAAATGGATTTCAATAAAAGTTGCATAATATTAGCCAGTTAGCCATCAGTCAACAAGGGACATATTTTTAGTATAGTTTCATTTCTTTCTTACAGAATATGGTCCAGATCGAAGCAAAAATACACGTCTCAGAGTAGCTGGTGTCCTTGCCAAGTCCTTGCAATTGTTGGCACATCTTCAGCACTTCTTGCATTTTAGAGGAAACTGAATTTTGTGAAGTTTACTGTTCGGTATATATTTTTAAACAGCCCCAAAACATTCGTATGATGGGAATGGATTCCTTTCTGGCAATTGTGGACGAAAACATATGATCGTGTGTTTCTAGTGAAAGACTTGCAGGAAATTAATAAGCTTGACTAATTTTTGCTACAGACATGTGGAATAAGTACATGCTTGCTGAGCTGATTAAAATTGACACAAGCAAAAAAAAATTATGATTTTTAATCTATATGTATATTGAATTTATAATTCTTCAAAATAAATCTATGTTTGAATGCTTAATAATGTTATGGTATTTCTAGGAAACTTATTTAATGACGTTTTTCTTCCAAAAATATTGTTTTCCTGTGATAGATTATAATTTAAACTATTCTGTTGGATCTAATGTTGTGGAATTAAACATGTTTAGGAACTTAACACTTAAATATTGATTTGTTTAGAAATGAGACGTGTTTAGGGCTAAACATGTAAAAAAAGTGAAACAAAAAATGTGTTTAGATATAAGTGTCTAGGGGTTAAACATGTTTAGCAACTAAACACATGAAGTGTAACGTGTTTAGAAATGAGACACGTTTAGAGCTAAACGTGTAAAAAAAAAAGTGATACAAAAAATGTGTTTAGATTCGTGTTTAGATTCTAAACACTGTTTTTACAGTGAAGTAAAAGGGTGTCAAAATCTATATAATTTCCGAATTTCCACAATGTTTGATTTAATTTTGAAATTTCGTCAATAATTTAAAGCACATTTTGTTTCAGCAAACTGATTGTATTAGCCAAATTACACTGATTTACATGTTTTTGCATCGATGTCTGAAACACATATCTTCTAAATATGTTTTTCCCCCCAAACTTAGCAAAAGTAATGAGAGACAAAAAGCGTATGTTTAAGGAAAAAAATCAACAAACACCCCCCCCCCCGCTGCAATTCGGAAAATTGTTCTAAACGGTGCAGGTTTTCCCCTGTGGACATGGCCTGTGAACTAGCATAAGTACATATCAACATTGGTTTTAAATTAAGTTCTATTTTATAATTAAGAACTATGATTTGAATTTGAAGTATGCGTCAAAATAAGGTCCCATAAATATCTTTATCAATTCATGTGTCAACGAATTTATGTCATGGCCGTAAGAATCGGTATATGCATGGTAGGCAATAGTAAACATACTAGAGCTACTACATGCTCGTATCCCCGCAATAAAAACGTCTGATGATCTTTTTCAATGAATTTTCGGTCGTTGATAGTGCAAATACTGAAAATATATGGCTGTGACAGCCCCCCCTGAAACTCGTAAGGAAGAATTTGTTGAAATTTAGTTTTACATACTAGTGTATGTTTATATTTCAAAATTTCTTCAAGAAATGTGTGCAATTCAAAAACTGGGTGAGATATTTTCGTTCGTTAAAAATTTCTTTATTTCGCGAAAGTAATGCGATTTATTCGCGAAAGTTACGTGTCATAATATTACGCATTTTTTTTAAGTAAATGAGCTCAATGGCCTTTATAATTCGTAAAGTCGGATATTAGATCGTTAGAGAAAATAATTGTTAAATCAAGTTATCATAATGGGTTATTTCAACACGAGTAAGGTAAAGACTGGATCTGACCATGTTTAGTTAGTTTTACTGACGTAAGACCCCCCTCTCCCAAATTGATTGTTGGAATATAACAGAAATAGCAAAATTATATCATTTCAGACTTTTAGAATTTCATATTCTCTTACATGTATGTATCCTATGTGTCATCTATCTTTGTTATTATTTGTTTAAAAATACATTTTATTTCAGTCTTTGAAAGCTAAATGAGTTAACTTATCAGATTTTATTTGCATACCGTAGACAAGTCATTTTTTCGTCTTATTTGAATGTAGTTTAAGATAACATAAAACTTAAGTAATAATATTTAATTTATTTCTCCTTTCTAAGAAGTACAGTTAATTTTCTTTGAACAATATATCTCCCGGAAATAATTTAGTCGTATGTAGGAAAACACATGGCTCTAAATATAGTCTCTCCTTGCGCAAGCGCAATGTATCGTAAACATGGCAGAAGTGACTTCTGAGTGGGAGGTAAACCAGTCACTAGGTTTACGGATATTTCCCTCAGGTAAACACCCGCATTTCCCCCAAAAGCTTTATTTATTCATATTTGATATTGAATTTCAGATGATTTCGCGTAGAAAACAAAGTTGATATTCGTTTGTAAATACGCTGTCCTGGACGTGATTGTATCGAGTCATCATCATTGCCAAGTACTCGATCACTTGAACTTGTCCTCGAGTGACTCGCATCTTGGGTCACATATTATACATTACAGTTCACTAAGTTCATGATTCTGCATTTAAACATTGAGAAAGCAAACTGATTGTTTTGAAATCATTTGATACGGTTACATTTAACTTTTGCTAAAGTATTGTAAAAGATGACGGACCCTCCCCCTTTCCACAGAGCATGATGGATCCATTCGTGTGGGGCATGAGTCAAACCACTCCTTCAGTCTGTCAAAGTACTCAAAGTACTTTATTTGGTCAGAGACCACCATTAAGTTAGCTGTGAAACTAAATTTTGTGCACTGAATGAAATAGCTTTGCACTTGTTATGAGATGTGAATTTGGGATAGGAAATATTAAGGCATTTAAGCACATGCTTCAATAATATTATTGAAGCAGCACCATGTGATTTGCATTTAGTAATAATCAAAATGTGTAATTTAAATTTAACTGAAGTATCAATACTTTTTGAGAAAACATTAATGATCATTTGATTTAGAAAACATCATAAGTGAAAATCAAATAGTCTTGAGATAAATATCCAAAAGTAAAAACTCAGCAAAGGACTCAAAACATTACCAAAGTATAACTCTTTCAAAAGATTACTTAAAAATGCATTTTTGAGGATGACAATTTATTTGTAATTAAATTACATATACATTTTACAGTCAAACCTCATTATATAAAATTCTATGAGACCAAGTAAAGACTTTAAGATATCCAAGGATTTTAGATGTCTGGTGTAAAATCCTTGGAGAATAAGTGGTTTGGACTTCAAGATCCCTTTGATATACATGGTGTTCAAGATAATAGTGTTCAAGATATCGAAGTTCAACTGTAGTTGAAATAATTCATATACATGTATATATTTTGAAATTGTACAAATGCTGATGTATATTAGAAACTGCTATGCTAAATGCACTGTTTTTGTGTACCACATCAACCATTATTTTACATTAATAATAAATGATACTGAGTCACAAGGTACTAGGCTATTAAGTCTATGCTTCTTATGTGACATGTAATATGTAAATAATGATTGCATGTTGATTTTATTTTTTGATAATTTCTTTTCTTTTTAGGAGGGCTTCATGATATGGATCCTAACAGAAAGTAAAAACCATTTAGCTTGTTACAGTAGAGTGATACAAGATGGAACTGCTAGAGCTGGCAAAGCAGTTGAAGCAGGAGCAGCTGTTTGTTAATGCAGAGAAGACACAAATCCACAATCTGTATGAAGAAGCCAAGAGAGTGGCCGAGGATCTTTATCATGAGTCCTGGATTGTCCGACAGCAGCGAGTATGTCTGGAGCAGTTACAAGCCTCTGCCACCAATATGACTCCCAAGGAATGCTACTCTCAAACAAACAATCTAGAATTTACCAACTTTGTGGACAGTTACAAACATCTAAGCTACCACGAATCAAAATATGGAGAGTTTTTGAAATTCTTGAAAGATAATCATTTTCTCATAGCAACTCTCATTGACAGTGCAGAAAAGGTTTCACAGGAAAGCTTGAGAAAGTTTATTTCTTTGTCAGTGACATCCATCTTTGGGAATGTAGTTTTTCCAGAGGATGAGGTCTCTGTGATACAGACAGTCAAATGTCTTGCAGAACTTCAGTTAGCTACAAATGACAATCCTAGACTCTTGTTGCGGAAAAAGAATTGTGGATTTAGTGTGGCAGTTAAGCTACTATTCGACTCTCTCTATTCAGCCAAACTCTTTCTAACGGCAGCTCTTCATGACCCAGTTATGAGATTACTGATGGAGGACGAATGGTTTTATGATATAGATCCACAGAAGGCGTTGCATCGCTTTCCTCCACAGGAGCGAATAAAACGCTTTGGGGAGCCTTCCTCCGCAGATTACGACAAGAAATGCAATGAATATAGGAAATTTATAGTAGACAAATTAGTAGTTTTATCTAATAGATTTATTATTTCAATTAAAAACAACATGCATTGCTTTCCGTCAAACCTAGCATGGCTAGTATCTCAAGTATATCTAGCCCTGATGAAAACGGGGAGGCATGATGAGGAAAGAGCCAGAGCTGTTTGTGCTGATTTAGTATTTTCTCTATTCATATGTCCAGCCATTGTGGACCCAGAGCCCTATGGAATCACATCTGACATTCAGATCAGTCACATTGCTCGTCATAATTTGATGCAGATTGCACAAATAATACAGGTCCTTGCTGTATCCCAGTGGGAAGCCGAGTCAAAGGAGAAAGATCTCTATGAGAGGTTTGAGAAGGTACAGCATGTCACTGGTTGTCGCTATCTCTCAATTAGAATTTATTTCATTCAGTAGATTTGTTACTTAAGTGGATAATTTCCTTCTTTAGGTAAATCATAAAAGTTCTGCGCAAAAAATTGTGTAACATTCCTTTTTATTTCCTCATTCTAAACATAAGTACATGAGTATTTGTGAAAATGAAAATAAAAATGTTTTTAAGCTTAATGATATTAATATTTATCATATCATTATTCATACCCTTCATTATTTTCAGCAGTGATTTTTTTTATGTAAAAAAGAAAAAAATCATGACAAAGTTCTTTTATTGAAATTATTCTGAAAGATTTTTTTTTTAGAAAAGTAATGAGATATGTGGAGCCCTAATTTTTTTTTCTCTCCATTATAGGGTTGTATAACCTCCCTACTTGATGTATTACTTGATGGGGTAAGGACAGACATTGTATCTCCGTCTGCCGTCAACCAAATGATCAGTGTAGCAAGGTCATCTGTACTCATCACCCTCCAAGATCTTAATTTTTTGGTAAGTCTTAAAACCATGGATATATAACCATTACCTACATTAAAAAATTGTTCTAAAAAAAAAAAAAAAAAAACATTGACTATGTATTCACAGTGATTTGTGTTCCAAAAAGTGATGTGGGTCCAATAAAAATATCTTCTGAAAATTATGGCAACCACTTTGATTTTTTTTTTGAAGCTCTGCATAGCAGTCTAGCTATGTACATTGGTAAATGCAAAAATGGAACAACCATTATTTTGTATTTAGGACACAACTGTTAAAGCAGTAAGTGAGAGCTGTCTTAGCACCTCTAACCCCCCTCCCTCCTTCACCATCATATTGGTATTGAGGGATCTGGCAGATGTGTCGAAGAAATCTTAAAGAAATATATGAGTTCATAAAATAAAAAAAATTCTTATTATACAGTAATAGCACCTACATAAAGTTTCTGACATTTCAGATACAAAAAAAAACAACTCATTTGCCTTAATTGGTAGCTTAAAAAAACATTTTTTTTCAGTGATAATTTTTGGGCAAATACAATTTATACATATATATTAATAGTAAATTATTGTTTGTTGCCAGACTGAAGACTGAAGAAAATAATTTTTAAAACAATGATTTTGTGTTTAAATAGGATTTGAAATCTGTGCTGAACTAGTTATAAGATTTAGTAGAGTAGTTCTTCCTTCCTGAATTGTGAATGGAGTCCTATTGAATTAACTTTTTAT
Source organism: Saccostrea glomerata (assembly GCA_003671525.1). Lineage (NCBI taxonomy): Eukaryota > Metazoa > Mollusca > Bivalvia > Ostreida > Ostreidae > Saccostrea > Saccostrea glomerata. The sequence goes on along the minus strand of PRKT01000011.1, from coordinate 744,939 downwards.
GTTGAAAAGGAAATGAATTCAATTTAGTTTAAATCTCAAATAATCCTTATCTTGATATTCAGATAATGTTAAGAAAGGTCTGGTGGTTAAAATGAGAAATGTTAACTTCTGGTTGTATTCATTATTGTCTCTTCTGGTCAGAGACCAGTAGAACTTTTACAATAATAAGGTGTCTGTCTGTCTAGCTGTTTGTGTCTATGCTTGTCTGTAAACTATTTTTTAAGAAATGCTACTAAGAAATCCAGGCGAATATCCACAATCCAAACCATTCCATTTGTATTAGAAATAAATCCCTAAACTTGAAAACTTTTACCCATATCTTTCGAATTGGTTCCATTTCTATTTTACAAAAGTGAGAGCCAGTTTCACACACATAATAAGAGTACTTAATGGGAATTCATTAAAGCAATAATCACATCACATAAATATAGCCATTGACATTGGTTTACATCAGAATTGCAGGAAAATCTTAAAACCTTTCAAGTATTTGTGCATTAGTTGAAGCATGTTTGATTTGGTTATTTTAGTATATGTATTTACATGTATACTTGAAGATATATATATAATTTATATGTATAAACAAGAGTCAGGAAGATGAATTTTGAACAAAACACTGAAGGACAGTTTTATTTTAGAAATGTTTACAATAGACTAAAGTACAACATTTATATTGCAAAATAATTTTTTTGGTCTTTTGTCTAAGTAAAGTATATATACCAGTATACTTTAGATAAGAGTACATGTACATTATATTCATAAATAAAACATGTTTTTGATGCTGATCTACTTGATATTGTACAAGTCTGTGATAGAACTATGATATACAATACACACACTGAGTGACACTAACTGGCTTCTTTACTCCTCCCTGCCTAGTACCTTTTAATTGTTTTGCTAAAATTTTTTGCTCTGTATTGAATTTGTAGATAACCCTGATACGATCCTTGTCATCTAACCTCGGTGACAATACAGAGAAAAAACAGTTGGAGGAGCTCCTCTCTCGGATCCCCACCCTGCTGAATTGCCCCCCTCCCTCCTCCTCACAGGTCAACAGAACACCCCCCGGGACACCCAAAGAAAGAAAGACACGAGGTAACAGAATTTTTATTATAATTTGTACATGGATGTGTATAGTGTACAGCTGTCTTTTGGTTGAGGGCCCAGTCTGTCTCCTATATGAGGAAAACACCTTTCCTTTGAAAATGTCATACATTTTAATAGAAAAATTCTACACCTAAATTGACATTTGGACAATCAGCAAATTAATGTATTATAGAAAATGCTATATGGACTGATTAAATTGAGGGACATTTACTCTTCTTCCTCTATACTAACCTTCTCTGATGAGAAATGTTGAATTATGTTGGGTGAACTTGTATAAGAGTTCAATTCATTTATAGGGATCTTTATATATTGCCACTTTTTAGTGCTTTATGCAAACACGGACATGTCAAAGCCAAGCCATAAACAGTCAAATAAAATAAAGTTCAAAACTCTTCAAGTGCATTATGACCATTCATTTTACTGACATCTTCAATGTTGCAAATTTATCAATCTAAATCAAAATAGAATAAACTCCATAAAGTACAAGAACTGTTTGTAGAATCCTGAGTCCTAGCCTGCATCCTTAACAATAAGATAATGCACCATATATTAGGTATAAGGAACTAGGAATTCGTGATTTAATTGTGTCCAGTTTCTTTTTATGTTCCTTTAGTAACAGCTGATCAAGCTTGAATTAGAATTCCATTGCCATGGACAAGGAAATTCTGTAACAAACTTTCTGTTTAAAGTGCATAATATTTACCACTTCCTGAATTACTGGGATCAGAAGAGTCATAATTAGGAAAATAAAACATTCTTTAAATTATATTATTATTTTGTAAAGATTTATTTGTTTGTTCATGACAGGAAATAAGAAGAAAACAAGTTCTAGTTGATATTATATAAGATAAACGTGCCTAGTTGAATTTTAAAAAATTTTTTAGGGGGAAATGAGGAAGTGGAGTTTTTTGCTTCAAAAGAACTGAAATTTGGCATTTAAAATATGGGAAATGATAGATATTGATAATAAGTGAATGCTGGAAGTCTGTAGAAAAGTCCTTGATAATTTATTCCTTAGAAATTTAAGTAATGTGAATTCACTCACTACTATTTTCACTTATAATACCCCTTCCTGAAAAGAAGGTCATATAGTAATGGGTTGTTTGTTTATACATCTATTATGCTTGTGGGGTACCATCTGATACCCACAATTTATACACTTTAGTTTATTATACACTTATTCAAAAGTCTTTCTTAATCATTGATCATCATTAATCTTTTGTTAGTTGTTAGTTAGATAGATACTATCAATTTTGAATTTCTTCTTGTATGTTTTTCTCTTACTTGTATGCCCTGATGGGCCCCAAATTGGTATTAATAAATCTTATCTTATCTTACACTTATAGACTTTCAAATTCTGTACTACATTATTTTTCTGCTCCTTCTATGTTAATTTTTATCTGGTAAATATTAAGAGTTTTCTTTGGCTTTCTTCCTATTTTGTGTAAAAAGTAAAGAATTTCATTTTGAATTCATAGTTATTATAGCAGTCTTTTAAAATTGGTATACAGTGTATAAGCAATACTTTGTCTGTTCAAGTAAGCAGTTACTTGGATATAAAAAATGAATGAGTTACAAGAATTTATCAAATTGCAATCTATAATATACTGTAAATCACTTTTTAATCCCTGAGAACTTTATTTTCGTGTAATTACTCGAGACGGTATGCTCGCGAAAATTTCATTCTCGTGTATAATAGAATTCCTTAAGATTATATAGAGCAATGACCACAATTTGTAAAAACTTGGTCTCGCTGATAAAGAGTCAATGAATATCTCACGAAAATAAGGTGTCACAAAAATTATGTGATCTACAGTACACTAGTTTATATTTTTTTTCATTAAATCAGTGTTTCTGTGTATTTTCAGATAAGAAGCGAGGCCTGCCAGAGGTCTTCAATGTGCCCTCACCACAGGATGAATCAGTGAAGGAGATTCTGGTGGTGCCATTAAATATGGACTCTGAGTGTCCAGGAATGATGTCTGAACAGAAAGTGTTATCCATTGAACAGGATAACAAACCCAGGCGTGTCAAGTACCATGATGTTCCAAATTATGAGGTGGCTGAGGGAGGGGGAATGTTTACCTCCAAAAGAACCAGGTTCTCTCTCTCACAGGACCAAGAATCTATTGGTAAATTTTCTTCCTCTCTCTATGCAGAGCTAAATTCAAATTTTGATAAAAGAATAAAGGCATTATAGATCTATGTGCAAAACAATATAATTACATGTAGATGTAAATCATGTTTAAGCAGGATTAGCATATGTTTTCAAGTTCTTTTTCTGATATTGTTATGTGCTAGTAAATCCCCCCTTTCAATGTCATTACTAATCTGTGGAGCATGTGTGGAGTGCTCTCCTAACACATGTACTGGGGATGGTTATGTTCAGACCTGTCACTTACAGGAAACACCAGTGAGATCCAGGAGGCCTTTTCTGAGGCTGCCTCCAGTCACTCTGTCGGCTCTGTGGAAGAGGATGATGACAATGACAACATGTCCGACATGATTTCTGCAAACGTTAGTGGGCGTGGCACACCTAATATCAGTGGCAGAGATACACCCCTCTCACAGGCAGGGAGTGTTGAGGAGGCCCCACCCCCTCAGATGCCACTTCCCGAAATTCCTCCCCTGCCACACACGGTTCCAAAACCCAACCGAGAAGATGTCACAGACCGATTTGGAAAGTTTGAAATTAGAGCTGACATTGAAAGTAAGAATACTATAGTAAATGATATGAGAAAAATAAAAAATCAAGCAAATTTTAAAGAATCTATACTAATTTTCAAAATTCAAAGCTGTAATAGCAGATAACCCAAAACAACATATAATATATATTTTGATACTTTACTGAACCATTTATAGGAGTGGAAACCAAGTCCACAGTAAGTGATACATGGAGTACAGATGTACTGGCTAGTGACTCGGAACCTCCCCCTGAGGCCAACCAGTATGACAGGCTGGAGGAACTCATCCGTAGCAGCTTTCTTCCACGACAAGATGTAAGGGTCATAACAAATATAGACGAACAAGAGGAAATCTCTTAATCTACATTATATCCTTAAAACATTTGAAGCTATAGGCATTTTGCATGCCTTGTTTGCCCATCTCCTTTTATTTCTAGATAATGCTAACATCTCATCATATCAATAGGAACTACAAATGTTATTTGTATCTAATTTTCAGCATGTGTCTGAAGTATCTGAGACAGCCAGTGATGCCTGGAGTACAGATGTCCTGGCCAGCGACACTGAGGACAAACAAGCTCTCTCCGAGTTTGACCAGGTTTGTAGAAACAGATAGTATCTCACATTGATTCACCAGCATATTAAGGCCAAGCAAAAAAAAAAGTTTGTTCTCAGGCCATCTTTTTGAAAATCAGATGAGGCAGGCAGGTTTTTTATTTTATTTTTTATTTTCAAGATCATTTTATATTGCGGCGGCAAATCGCATTCATTTCATTAAACCTTCAAAAATAGTAATTCATCTTTTAAAACTTTTGCATTATGTTTAGAAAGAGCTTAACTCATTATACATGTAATTAGTAGACTGGATAGGTACGTCTGGCAAGATCAACTTTCTGCACATTGTCAACAGTAGTAAAAAACGTCAGCAAAATGAACAATACTTGAAATAGGGAATCTAAAATGGATTCGAGCAGAACAAGTTCTTTCTAATGAAAAGCTTTCTCAACAAATAACTTATGCATGGAAAAATCTTATTCTTTGAGATTCTGTAATGTAATTCACATTCATTTGAATAATTATTAAGCTTGAGTCTCAATGATTTTGTTCATATACAGAATCTTGTTAAAAATTAACACTCTCTTGTTATTCCTGATTTTAGTATCTTTTAAATAGGGTTCAGATAATACTGTTTTCCATATGGAAATTTAAAGGACATTACGTTTTTGACTTCATTTTGAATTTTGCTCTGAACTGCATCTGTATTTTCAAACTAGATTAAAGTTATCATAACTTCCAAACAAACTGATAGTTTCATTGATACTATCTGAAAGCATCTCCCTGACAAACAAATCCTTTTCACCAATCAGTGTCTCAACTACATAACTCTGGACTGCAGAATTTATTCTTTGGCTAACAGACAAGTTGGAGGAAAAGTTCACCACTTAGACCCAACATGACAGTCTCAAATTGAATCAAGTAGATTTCTTACAGATATGTTGTAACTTTTATTGCCATTTGTGCTTTATGACATCAAAACATTGGGGCCACAAGTTACAGTGCCAGGACTGATAATCCAAAACGTCAAACACCAACATGTTTGGCTTCTCAACTCCATTAGTCTAGGTCTATTTTTAGCAGAGTCTTATAACATCAAAACGCTTTAATGATACAGATTTGGGCCTTCTAAATTAAAAACCTGTCATGAAAAACTAACAATTTCCGGAATATTTTGAGTTAATTTTACCGAAAAAAATTTCAATGCGGCGGGGTAAACTTGAATGCGGCGGGGCCTGAGAACCAATCTTTATTTTTTATTTGGCCTAATATATATAAATTATATGATTCCAATAATCAAAAAATTACAAAATTGTTAAGTTGGTTAATGTCCAGTTACATGATTGTTAGTGTTGAATGTCAAGTATATAAGTAATGAATGGTACTAAAATTTATTTACATTTACAAATACCATGCTATAATTAAGGATGATGTGGGCAGTGTCACAGATTTGGCATCAATAATGTCGGGGGATGCAGGAAACTTGGAAAATGCTGAAGGTTTGTTCCCTGATATATTAAAGCAGTTACATTTCATAGTGTATTATAGTACTATGTCCAAGAAATACATGTACATGTAGACTGATTCTGTTTTTCTTTGTTACATAGGCCGGCGGAGCCCGAGTGAGGATCTACCCATTGGACAAGGCCTAGAGGCTGCAGGTGGTGTAGAGGCCACTCCACCACCACTCCCAAACAAGCTAAAGGTCAACAGAAAATCAGGGAAACCATCCCCCCACAATGATGTGTTTATGGAGGATGACCCGTTTCACCTCAGTGAGACTAACAGACTGTCATTACCTCCCCCTAAGCCTGCCCCAAGGATACACTCAGCTAGGAATAAGTCCAGTTATCTTCTGGCTGTGCCAGAACACAGCTCTAGTCAAAAACAAGGTACACACCCTTCCACACAAACATTCAAACCTCTGCTACAACCAGAAAAATTCCCTCCCTCATCTCAACAGCAGGACAGGTTACCACTCACTCTACCAGCCGAGCAAACCCAGTCAGACAAAGCACCAAAACCCATGTCCTCAGCACCACCCCTTGACCTGGATAAACTCCCTCACCCCGTGCCCTTTCCAGTTCAGAGAGACCGCCTTTCTCACCCCCTACCTAGTGTGCCACCATCTCAACCAGACCGCTTATCCCTTCCCTCACAGCTTGATGATAATGGCCGTCGGCAAGAACCCTTACTCAGCTTTGAACAATCAGGCTTTCTTCCTCCTGAGAAAACATATGAACAATTTAAAGCACCAGTGCCAACCAGTCATTCCTCTCCAAAAGTTAATCACCAGCATCAGGCAGCATTTGTTCCTGTATCTGAACCAAGTAATTCAGGTTTTCTGGCATTTGAAAACCCAGTATTTAATGGTCCAAAACCAGCAGAGAGAGTAAGCTGTCCAACTATAAGTAATACAAAAAAGGAATATGATGAAAGACATCAAGGTAAATAATGTCATCTCTATTTTTTAGGGATTCAAAATGCCATATACTCAGTTAAAAAAAATGTAAATATAAATGTTTTTAACTGTATATAAAAAGTTTTGTGTATTTTTGTCCTGATTTGTACTAAAGTTCTGTTAAATTCTATCATAATGCTACTCTTCCTTTGGTCTTATTTGATTTCAGTTAAATGATTTTCAGGTATACTGGGACTCAATCAAATATTTTATTTCAATTTATGGTTTTGTCATGATTAATTACAGTATAACAAGCTTTTGATTCTGATTTTGCTCAAATTTGGTGGAAGCATAGAAAAAGAAAAGGGAAAATAAATGACCTATAAAAATTTGAAAAGAAAATTGAAATGCAGATATTTTAATCTATTGTAACTAGTTTAAAGTCTAAAAGCTATTATCTCAACAGACATACATGTACAGTTCCAGTGTACATTAATTTTACTGATCATTGTAGGAAACAAGAAGTCGCGATCAGCAGTTGTGTATGGTGCTACGTACAGTTCCTCAGATTCCGGTTTTGGAGGGACTCCTCAGTCCTTGGAGTCCCAGTCCTTGGACTCCTTAATTGACACCTCCAGTAATGTCAAGTTCTCTGAGCAGCAAAACACCACATTTAACACCAAGCGTCTTTCAGCAGCTCTGGCCATGTTTGACCCAGTCGCCACGGAGACAGTGGGCAGTTCAAGCAACACCCTGATTGACCTTGAGGACAATAAAGAAGACAGTGAACAATCATCAGTCAAGACTTGGGCAGATTCAGCTGCTAGTTTACAAAAGACATTCCAAGTGGATACTCTGATTGACCTAAAAGAAGAGGAGTCTAAAGACACACCTCCCACTCGCTCGCGACAGAACAGCCTGACTAGTGACTCCAGTGGCTCTGATGGGGTTCCCTTTGCCAAGTCTTCCAGATCAGCCAGCTTTGACAATGTGTCAGAAAAGTCGGAGGAAAAGGTGCAATATTTATATATAGATATCTATCTTTGAAAAAATGTAGAATTATTGTATAATTATAAAGGTTACATTTTACTGACTGCCTTTGAGTTGCCTATGTGCATATTTCTGTCTTAAAATCATGTCTAGGATATAACTCTGGAATATTAGAATGGAATAGATTAGTACGTTGTTCCTCAACCTTAATACATTTTGTGATTTTGAACCATGATTATATCTGAAAGGTCAAGGGGTCACAGTCAAGGAGACACTGATTTTATGTGAACAAGTTTTTGCTTGATTTAGTTTTAAATGAATTATTTGTTTTCAATGATCTCAAAGAGTATCATGAATTCTTGATCTTTTGAAATTCACATCATTCTCCAAAGGTCAAGACCACTGAGTGAAGAGTTTAAGATTCTTAAAATCAAGTTAGGGTCAAAGTATTGACCGAAATGAATTTAAACGTAATATGTTGTAGTATATACCTTAAGTTTTAATCTTGATTTAAGGTCAAAGTCACTGAGCAGCGAGATATTGAAATTATGTTCCAACCATAACTTGGGTTTTCGATCTCTTTGTATCTATATTCAGCAAATTTTGCGCAGTGTATGTGAATGCTTCTTTGGCAAAGCATTTCATTAAAATCATATTATTTACATGTACCTATAATTGCCTTGAAGGATAAATATGATACTATAATGATAAGCTGTATGTTAAGAGGTAAAAAAATAAAAATAAAAACTAATGAAGTATGATTATAGATGTTGATAAACATAATGGTTATGCACTTTTAATGCACACTTGTGTTATAAATGATGACACGTGCATCATTTAGTACAAAAAATCAGACAATTTTTTAAAGAGCACAGTATTTTGCCAAATTATCAGGATAAAATTTCAAGAATATAAAACGAGTTATTGGAAGATTGAAAAATTATTTTGAATTAATGTTACAAAGAGACCAGTGTAAATTATTTGTAAAGCTATATTTCTTTGTTTTCAATGTTTCAAAACTATCCACCACTTAAGAGACATTCTAATAGTATGTAATGCATTGGATTTATTATTATTGATCCAAGTGTCCAACAAATTAAAATGTAATTGTTAAATGAATACTTAATATTGATAATCAACAGCCTACTCAGACTCTCTCAGTTTTAAAGCTTTGTCTAGAATAATAATAGTATACTCAGACATCCATAATGAGGCACAGCACATTTAGCTTGATGGAGAATAACCTTTACAGAAATAGCAATAAAAGAATATCAGCACCTTTAACAGTGAGAAACTTTAAAATTTTATGTAGGATATTGGCAGTGAATTTTGTTTTTTGGTAGCATCATAATGTTTTTATTTCATCTTCAATTACAGGAAGTGGCCAACTCAAAGGATAAGGGCCAGAGAGATGGCAACAAAAGCTTCTTCAGAAACCTGAAGGTCAAACTGAATAAAGGTAAAACTGCTTTTCATTTAGTGAATCCTTGACCAATGGTCAGTTTTGGTTGCAGACTGGTTAACTCATTTTCTTTTTGTTTTTGCTTTGTCTTTATCTGTCTATAAAGACTCTTAAAGCAGCCTAAAGTACTTATTGACCTGTATCATAAGGAAGATTTGTTTATGGGGAAGCAATATCATAATATTAATTTTAATGGCTAGTTTGAGGACTTCTATAATGATAAAATGTTGAAAGTGTTTCCCTGATAAAAAAAAAGCTCTTTTAGAATTAAACTAAATAAACTTAGATGAGCTAAATGCATAGGTGAACTGAATGAAGTTGGCAAACATTAATTCATCAATTCTAACATTTTTAACCCCATGCATACTATAAATATTCACATTTCATCCATCTAGGCCTAGACAGCTATTATTTATTGACTAGAATCTATGAACCCCTTTTACAAATGAATGTGTGAATTTTTGTTGATTGTGATGTCTTGCAAAATTAATATTTTTTTTTAAAACTGCCTGCATTTAAATATTTTTTGTAGGTTTGTTTAAAAAAAATCCTTGGTATTAAATGTAAAAAAGAGAGTCATAGGTATTTCCAAATTAGACTATGATCTATCTTTTTATTCACAAATTCTTTTGAAAAAGTGTTTCAAGTTTGTTTAAGTTTGGGGTCAAACTCTTTTTACAGCATTGAATAATAAACCTAGGAATGTTGAGCAACATAGGATAAAATTTGCAATTTTGTATACAATGTAGTAGTATTGTTATTGAATAAAGTTTTGTAAAACACCAGTAGCAAAATAGGTAAAATCAATATTAAAGCATCATAGTAGTGTAGTAAGAGTAGATACATATACATATTACTTAAGCCACAGTGGTTTGATGTCATATAGTTGTAAAAAAAAAAAGTGCAAGCATCTTCATATTTAAAATTAATGGTTTGATTCAAAAATAAAATCATGTAACTTAAAAGATTAGATTAGGGTTAAAAAAAAGATGCATTTAGCTTTAATATGAGCTGTATATTAGAAATTAGGATTGATAACCTATGTATTCTGTAGGTTCCCATCATTACATGTCCTCCATTATACGAACAAGTACCAGATTAACTCATCACCATATTGGTAAAATTTTATCCACACTAGTGTTTCTTGATGTACGTGCTGCTTGTCTGCATTTCTTATTTATCTGTGTGAACAAGTTTCATACTTGTACATATGCTTCAAAAGGAAGCTTCTTTGTACACAGTTTTCATACTCGCAGTGTTATATGAATGCTGTGTTTGAAATGTATTTTCACAAAAGAGCATTTTTCTGTCTTTCCCTGTGTGCATGACCATGTTTAATTTGTGGGATTGAATATTTTCAGATTATTATAGATGCATGTTACTGCTGACACTGTGGTGGAAATCTGCACCAGTTTTCTGTACATGTCAATTTAATTTAGCATATTTCTCCTGAGTCCTGTACACATGAATTGAATGTTGTACTCTGAATCAAATTTTCCATTCTCATCATTATATGTCATACATGTACTGTTCTTTGCTATTGTATAATTGTGAGAAATATTTTAAGCTTCTTTGTACAATCTTGCAATTCCATTCAATAGTAGTACATACTGGTACCTTCCATAAAAGTGCAAGAAAAATGCAGTTTATTTGATTTTTTATCCTGAAAATACAATTGTATAGTAGAATTATGTACTGTAGAAATTAACTGCAACAGGGTTTTCCATATTTGTAAGTCTTACAAATTGGCTGTGTTTGATATTTCAGGAATGAAAAAGAAGTCTTTGAAGTCCGGTGGAGAAGATAGTGGACCTGGTCAGTAAACATCAAATTTAGCCTGTTTGTATCTGAATACTGTGGGTCACCAATTTTTCTCGATTCCTTTAGCATGTTTAGGCTTATGTTTTCCCAAGTCAGTTAGTATTTATAGGCAAGTTAACAGTTTCAGAAATTTCTCCTGAATATACAGTGATTTACAATATTCAGATCCCAACAGGACTATATTATTATAACTCATTGAAACATTTGGGAAGATAGGATTACAGAGCTGCCAACCCTTACGATTTGGCGTAAGGCTTATGAAATCAGCATCTAAAATACACCTTATGATTTCTCTATATATTCTTCCTATTTCAGTTGTTCTCGTTCAAAGTTTATAATACCGGTATTTTCATAGCTGGCAGTCTATAGTTTCTACTATTATAATATATTCATAATTCTTATACCGCTTGCTTGTATAATTGTTTCGGTTTCAGAAGGCTGATCACATTCCTTTCAATATTTTAAAGTAAACAAAATGGAAGCATGCCTCAGATTGCATGTCCATTTACTAGGGATGTCAACGAATATTCGAGTACTCGACTATCGTTCGATCATACCGACTATCGACTAAAATTTCTTCTGTCGGTTATTCGTTAAATATGAGTTTCATCAAAGTAATTTTGAATTCAAGGCAATAAACTTATATTTGCCAATTTCATTTTTTTTAAAATCAATATTTTCATATGTAAAATTAAGGGTATGGTATAACTGTTCAAAGTTTATACGTCGATATATGTTCGAGAGACATGTCTTCAAAATCTACAGTTTTGATATACTAGTAGCTTAAAAAAGTAAACAATGTTATCAAGATTATGTGAATCTGAACTTTTATTCTGCAGCGCAGTGTAACATCAAACAAAACTTTTTTTCCTAAAGTATTGAGTTCTCCGCAAAAATGACAAAAAAGCAGAGTGGGAAAGAAAAATCACAAACATGATTATTATAATGATTGTCTACCTCTTACTGTTTTAAATGGAGAGGAAAATTGTTTTTGTAGATTCAAACTAACTTAAAGATTTGACGTGATACAACTATTCAGAAAGAATTGTGATGAAACAACTATTACAAAATTGTAAATACATCTCAATTGGGGTCAGTTATGAGAGTAATTAAACCGTATTTTCTTTTTCTGAAATTAATTCATACAATCATTGATTGTTTGCACAAAATTTATCCCAAGCTCTCGCTCTCTCTTTGTTTTTATAAGAGACTCTTTTTAATTGCTTACCTGTCAAAGATCACTGACGGACACATAGAAATTGGCTTCAATCATGGGGTTCAAGTACTACCGTTATGTAAAGAAAGGACAAATACGAGCCTTTTGATATTTTGCATTTAAATAGAATGCTAATATATTAATTAATTTTGAAATTAAATACACTAGGTACATGTACATATTGCTGTACATTTTTTATTGTACTATGTACATGTTAACAATTCAGAAATTCGTTGTATAATGGTGATAACATAGATTAAATATTGTAAACTAGTCAGAAAAAGACAAACAGTGAAAATGATATGAAAAAATAATTAAAATTAAACGAATAATCGACTATCGTTCGACTAAATCATCCGACTATTCGACTAGGCTGTTCGAGTAAAATTGACATCCCTACCATTTACAAAACATCTTCAGTGGCAGGGGGCCTAAGTGGTCCCTAGACCCCGCCTTACTATTTGTCATTTCAGAATGTTGGCGGCTCTGGGGTTAGTGCGTTTGAATTACCATGTCTTTCTAGCTATCTGTAGATATTTCATGCTAAAGGTTATCTGAAACTGTTAAATACAGTACGTCTTGCATTTTCAGTTTTCAACTTTTATGTCATATTCCTTAATATCAACGTCATCAAAGATTCCACTCTACTCTGTAATTTCTAAGTTACATATTGAGGCATTGGTCACAATAGGAGAGTAATAGTTTGATATGTAGTGATTTTAAAAGCCAATCTGTTGTTAAGATCGACTTAAGATGAGGAGGAATTAACATAAGGATTTAAGATAACCCTTGAATGTAATTATGTAATGTAAATGTTTGTTTTGTAGATACCCCAAATGCATCAGTTGTAGAACCTGTACTGGTGGACACTTCTGTAGAGGGGGCTGAGGGAGGGGAACCAGCAGCAAGAGGTAAATGGTGGGGGGATTGACAAATTTACTTACTTGTATTAAAAACAGTAATAGCCTGCTCTTTTAATCAGATGGGGGAACAAAGCAAATTGAATTTCAAAAAATGATGCTGGAATGCTTCTTTACTTTGATATATATTTTTTTCTCTGTAAATTATTGGCATATCTTCTTTTTAGTCAGTTTATCTACAAATGCACAACTTCAATCTTGACTTAAGCATATAATTTTGAATTTCATGAGATCAAGACTTAATATTCTAAATGTGAAAGCTGTCAGGTGAACATTTTACAGAAAGTTCAAATATCAATTATGAATTCACCATCATCAGTGTCTGTCAAGGATAAAGGATAGTGATTAATTGTATTAAAGTTTTATGATATTGTTAACAGAATCAACAGAGGATATTCTGGAGAAGTATCGCCCCAAGCCCTCCACCAGTGCCACTTCCTCTCAGGACATATCAGGACTCCCCAGTATAGATGTGACAGCCATGAAGGAAAAGAGGATGTCGGTGAAGGATGAAGATATTCAGGGCCCCCCTCTGTACGACCCAGATAATCTGGAGACGTGCTTCGCTTTCACCGACACAAAACGAAAACTGAGGCTAGTTCTCAGTAACACTGACATACAGCTGGGATATAACCTTCTGGAATTCTCTCCTCAAGTAAGGCAGGAAGGGGGAAAGACAGATTCTTCTGAACTCTTCAAGATGTTGAGGGGACAGCTTGCTGAGGCCATAAACCTACAAGACAAGGACATTATAGCCCAGCTTCACGAAGCTATCAGATGTGTTAGGCTGTTTGATGGAGAAGGGTGAATAAAGAAAACGTTTTACTTCTAAACTTTATTAAAAAATTTCATTTGTTAAATACCTTAATAGTCTTGCATCTAATCAGAGAAGTATTAATATTTGACTTTGTTTGATTTCAGCTGTGGAAAATTAGTCCGTTCATTACAAGAGGATTATCAGAGTCGAGCTGCGTACATTTCATATTTAATTCGGTGTCGGCAAGGTCTCCTGGGAACCCATTCACATCTCCAGCGTCTTCTGAGCAGAATCAAGAGGTATAAAAGGTGTCTTGAAGATGCAATAATCTCCTTTAGAAATTGAAAAACAGTATTTCGTGAAAAGAAGTGAGAGAGAGATTAATAGAGATCTAATTGCCTTGGACTTGCAGAATATTCCATCAATTTTTTGAATCTAAAAAAACTTCAGTGATGTATAACAATATATGAATATTTTTATTCATCATTTCAGGGATAAAGAAGTTTGTGGGAATCACATAACCAGGATCTGTGTCAAGCTTTTCATTGAGAGGAAAGAAAGCAGTGTTGTTAGGTTCATGTCAGACTTCCAGAAACTCACTGTTGCAGATGAAAAGGTAAATGTTATCTTTATTATGAGAAAAGATTAAAACATTTGAAACACTAAGCCTTATTGACATTTTTTGCATACTATGATTACTGTCTTTCAGACTGATCATGTGGAACAATTTCTACAATACTTGTATCAAGCTATGAATCAGGACCAGGTGTGGCAAGGTAAGGAACAGGTATAAAAGCCTGAAAACTGTATGTGTACATAAAAAAGCTGGCTTCATATTTAAGCAGCTATGGAACAGACATACATGTAGATGTGCTGATTCACGAATTCTGCTAAGAAATCAAATATGACAATATAGGGCACTGAAGTGTGTAGTGCTAATATATGAATGCATCATCACCTAAATACCTAATAATTGCACTAAATTTTGCATAAGCAATGTTATGTACACATGCAGTAGATAAAAACGATTCAAAGCACATTTCAAACCCTGTTTTTTAACAACTTGAGTTGTCATTAATTTTTAACTCTTTTTAATGATATTTTAATCAGCTGCCAATGAGAGTCAAATGGAGGATGCCCAGCTGGCCATAGAGAGATACATTATGAGTCGTATTTACACGCATGCCATGTTTCCTAACGGAGATGGAGACATCATGAGGGACCAGTATGTAAAACCCTCTCTTTTATCAGTTTAGAAATTTTTTTTTATGATTGTTTCCTAGTCATTGTATTGTCAATAGTAAACTTGAATTTTACCTTAGAACAAATTTTTTGCAAAAAATATTTTGGGTAATTTTTTTTTTTAAATGCATGTCTTACATTTGTATGTTCGAGGTCTTATAAAAAAGGGGAAGAAAAGAAGAAAAACATTGTATTTTGCTTTCAGATTATTTCATGAGCACATTAAGAAACTGAGTCAAGTAATCACTCCTTCTCACAAAGACCTGAGGATTCCACGTATGTACCAGTTTGAGTGTCCATGGACTGCCGCTCAGAAGGAAATCTACATGATCAATGCTTACAAGGTCTGTTATTCATGTAGTGTTACATAAAAAAAAATTGATACTGCAGTATGTCTTTGTTGAGATCAATCAAATTGAATTTAAAATCTATAGATTTGTCTTATCTCTATTCATTCCTTTCCATTGAGGAGCTTTAACTATTTCAGCAGTTTTGACTTAAATTCTAAATCAATTGCAACCAATTTTGATATGTGCAAAAAATTCCTGGATAAAGAGAAACAAAAATTGTGAATTTCATAGGAGTTTTTTTCCTGACAGAAGGGCACGACCATAATTTTCTTCAAAACTCTTCCTCTTTACATTAGAATATCTAGCAGATACTATGTTTGCTTTATAATTATGAACACATAGTGTACTACCACATTTTTTTTTAAATTAATGATATAAACATAATTTTGACATAGCACTAGAAGGCATGATAATTTTTGTCATCACTATGTATTTTGATACACCAAACTTTAAAACTTTATTAATTTTTTTTTGACAGACCCCAAAGGACAAGGTCAAATGTGTGTTCCGCTGTGCCACCACCATCATGAACCTCCTCAGTATGGCTAACGAGAAAGCGGTCCCAGCGGCCGATGATTTCATCCCTGTTCTCATCTACGTCATCATCAAGGCCAATCCTCCCTGTATGTTATCCACCATCCAGTACGTACAGAGCTTCTACGGGAACAGGATAGGGGGAGAGGAACAATACTGGTGGATTCAGTTCTGTTCAGCTGCCGAGTTTATTAAAAACATGGAATACACAAACGAATGATGACTGTAATATGTATATCTTGTACAATATGAAGTTTTATTAAATATTGGAGTGATGGTTGTAGAATTTTGATTTTATCAGTCATATTTTTGGTACCGATATAAACTTTGTTGAACTCTGTTTTCAAGAAATTCAGGAAAAAAAACTTTTATAAAGTTAAAACTGTATTTTTTCCTTCAGATTGTTTTTATCTTTAGAAAGTGGATGTTTACAATCAAACACTTTTCATTTCTTAATTTTTGCATTGGCTGAATTTTCTCCTTTATTTCCTATAAAAATATTTATTAGCTATGGTAATGAACCATATATAACATAAATGTATGTCATCAGATTCAAATATGATGGGAGTGTTAAAGGTCAACATCCTTATAATGATTGCAATTAATGCAGAAAGAAATGACATACAAAATCTTTCTTCAATATTCCAACCATAATCTCCCATATAAGAAAAACAAAAAAAAGCAATTGTTAATGCAACTGTATTCATTTATCTGTTAAATAGAATTGCATTTGTTACATCAGTTGAAACCATAATCATAGTAAATGAGATCTTGTCTTATGATGTTGATGGATTTAATCATGCCTCTTCTTTGTTTTCTACATTTACATCATAATTAAAAGGAAGTGATTCACTTAAAAAAAAACTGTTAATGATCGACAATGTACCGGTTGTCTTTCAATCTGTGAAGGAGACTTGTTCGGGAACTTTTAAGCCTGTATATCTTTGTTATTGTTGGAGTTCTTATATCAATGCAGATTTGTTAAATTTATGTGTTAGTGATGTTATATAGAGTTTGCAGATAGTCAGTGCTTGCGATTAAGTTTTGCTGCTTTATTTTTTTTTTCTGCTTTAAGTTTCAATTACAGTAGTATATTCTACCTATGTTTGGTGTTGTTCCCATAATGAATTTTTTGTAAAGTCAGATTTTCGTCAGTTGGTGAACAAAGTGTGGATATTACATGTTAAGTGCTTTGCTGATTTATATCTACTCAGGATCCTCCAAGACAAATCTACAACATTCAAAGTGTTCATTTTGTCCTTGTACATATCACTGTCTTGGATCTCCAAACACAGAGAAACATGTATCAGCTGAAGTTGTTAAAAAAAAAGTATGTTTCTGTTTTATGCAAAGAACTACTTTTTTTTTGTTTTGGAAGCTTTAAACTGGCAGTTTACTAAGTATATTTGTTTACTGCTGTAGTTATGTTTTTTTTTTACTTGTAGATATCAAGCTGTGATCATTGATTTTTTGTGTAAATATATTGTACAAATCTACAACCCCTTATAATATTATGGTGTCTAATTTTTTGATGGCACATTTGTTAAACAAGACACCTAAAAATTAAGTACATGTACATCTGAACATTTTTCATATTTCTATTACATTGGCAGAAAGTGATGGAGCCATTTCTTTATCAGTATTTTTGAGTTCTGCCAAATTTGCAGTGCTATGCATGCTTCGTGATAAATGAAGGGAGTCATTGTTTGTATCTTCATGACTGTGTTTCATACATACAGAATGTACCAGCTAGTTCAGGTGTGGAGTACACATTGTAAAAAGACACACATATAAATAAATATAAATCTTCAAAAAGTCGGAAAGGCTTTTATTTTTTGTATGTGAGGATTGGTTTGGAGACAGCTTTTGTCAGTAATTTCAATAACAACTAGAGGTACTGTGAGCTCACTAAATGATACCCCCCGCCTCCCATATGGTTATAATGGCAAAGTCCACATTTTGCTGTGGCCGGGAAACCCAAAATATGTGTCGGATCAAAAAGTAAAATAGGATGTGCACAATGGCATATATAATAAAGATTCTGTGAAAGTTTCATTAAATTTCACTCAATGATATAAGAGGAGTTGCAGATAAGAGATAGGTACCCCAAAGTGTAACAGACGGACGGACATACTGATTACAGTATACCCTTCCACTTTTCAAGCGGGGGGTATAATGATAATACTGCAATTTTAGATTGTACAGTTTATATACAATTCTGTCATGGTAAATATGGAACAGTATTGGAGGAATTTTACATTTAGTCAATAACATGGAATAATTCATTCAGAAAAGTGAAAGTGATATGGATTTGGTGTGTCCATTGTGAAATTGAGGAAATACATGTATTTTCTCTTCCAACAACTGCAAGAAGAAGAATGCTGATTGAAGGTTTCCGGCAAGATGCTGGAGAGAGAATCTAATGGCTGTAAAAGACAAAATAATTATCCCTCTATGTAGTATTTTATTTTAACTTGAACATAATTTCCTTAGGAGACTATGTGTTATGTTTTGGTATAAAGAGTACTGTGGTCAGGGAGAACCCTTGCATTACACCCATCCTTTGTACAGCAGTAGTGACAAGTATACTCTCCACTGACAGGAACCTGACCGAAGTTAATACAGTGATCCTGGTCAGAAGTCTGAGACAACCACTGGGTTTCACACTCCTGTCTGCCCACACACCTGTGTGTAATCAAAGATATGTGTCAAGGTGACATTTACATATGTATCTTAAAAAATTATATAATAGCAGGTTAAGAATCTCGACGAACACAATACAAACGTATAAATTCGTTTATATAGAAAAATTGATGATTTTGTATTTTTTTTTCCTAATGATAATACCATAGCGTATAGAATCATTTGCTAAGTAACCTCTAATCAGGAACATAAAAATAAGTTTTCAAAGAAAACCTTTCTTTGTCATGTATTTGGGAAAAACCTATAAATGACTGTTATTCTATTATGTTCACTTTACTTGATTACAACTTTGTATTGTAGAGCATTTAAGTTTGCTCAAAATAATTTCTTTATTAATAAAGGACAAAATGTACGACATACTACACATACATTGCCTTTGAAGACCTTGATTCTTTTGACCTACCTCTTGAGGATGTTGTCATTACCATGGAGATCATGGTGTATGTCTGTCATACAGAAGTCCAGTCCCGAGGGACAGGCCGTCGAGGGCCCGGTGTAAACCTCCAGGGTGGAGCAGGGAGTAGAGGAACGGGGATCCCCGCACTGGTGACAATACCGGGTCACTGCTGAGAACAAGGCTGTCGTTAGTATGCTTCTTTAAGAAGTTGGGAATGAAAGAATTTTAACTTATATGTTGTAATGATTTTGTGTATAGTATAATTATTAATAAATCAACTCGAGATGAAAAGAACCCAGATAGGATATTCTATATTATAATACTAGTAAACAAAAGAAATTAGTAATAACATTGTAATGTTACTGAACTGTAGTTTGATTGGCTAAGAAGTAGCTTGCAAAAACAGAAATGGAAGCATATAATTATATTATGAATTAACGGATATGCCTTTCATAAATGCAGTGATCTGTTTCCCCTTTTGAAATATGTCCATGCTTTTGATTTCTTGGCAGCATGCATCCTCTACAGGAAACCAACGAAGGTTTAAATAGGAATGCAAGACCATATAAAATTTGTATAGCACACAGCAAAAACCGAGAGCTTAAATAGTTTGAATGTAGTTGTGAAAGAATTGAATGACTGGGAGCTAAATATACAAATGGGAAAGATAGATCTGCACTTATTCCACGATTGACATAATACAAAGGTTGATAAGAACTCTTAATACAGTGCCCCTCAGTCGGTGTATTAATCAGCAATGGAGTTTGGTAATATCAGAAAAGCAGCAAACCTAGGTGGCCAAGTTGCAGCAGGTAGAACGAAAGAGGAAGGCTAAAAGCAAATGATCAGCTAGCAGCAACAAGGGGAAATAAAAGAAAATTGTTGATGAATGATGCCATATATAGAGATTGAGGGCCTGACAAAATGTACGGTGTTCTGTATAGATTTGGTACGGAAGCTAGACAAAAGTCCGAATCAGTCAAGCACAAAATTAAAAGATAAAGGAAGATTATCATATTGAATCGGGGATCAAAACATCCAGCAAAAAGGTTCTGTACTTCAAAGGAGGAAAGACCTGTACTTGCTCTATTGACGGTATATATTAGAAAGAATTTCTTTAAAGAGCAACAAAAAGAAGCAGAAGAACATGAAGAAGGAAGGTGAAGAAACTCGCAATAACTGGAAAACGATCTACCGCGAAGCCACTTAATTTACATCCAGCTATTCATGTTTTGAAGAGTCAAGAACATTAACCCTTGGGAAAGAAGTGGAACAATATCTGAGGGATCTTTTTTAGTACATATACCTGATGAAAGTCTCAGAACCCTCGCTAATTAATTACAAATTAAACCCAGTTTATTTAAGCGGTATTTAATTTTAGCGATCTCAGAACCCTCGCTAATAATGTCAAAATTAAATCCTCGCTAAAAATTCTGCTTATAGGTATGTTCCAAGCCATTACACTAGACCTTCTGTTGTGACGGATTGCTTGATCTTCGTGTGGGCCTAATTGATATTGTCTTAAATATTCTCACAGGAGTCTAAAGTTTATATCGTCCAAAAAAAACAAAAATCCAACCCTAAACTAAAAAGACACTTTTATTTGAAGGTGGGATTTTTTTTTCTCGAATTTTTTTTTATTTTTTGAAGAACTGTTCAACTATCAAAATTATTATATTTTTTCAAATTGATATACAAGTATTAACTAATTTTAAGATTTAAAATATTGATTATTCACTGTCATTTTATCGCCAAACTTTATCGCTATAAGATAAAGATATTAAACGCAACTTCTATCACTTTATTTTAAATTCTAAGTTTTGGTAAAAAATACCAAAACATAAAATTACAATATTATTGTCATTTTGCAAATATATCTCACCTGGTGGTTGGGTCGTTTTGGCAGAAATGTACTGACAATCTGAAACGAAGGCACTGTTCTGTAAAGCTGTCATTGATTGTAATGTTGTGCATTTAAAATTCTACAATTTTACAACTTTCCAACACTAAACTTACACTCTGAGCATCTTTTACAGAAAAGTGAACATCTGTTGAAGAAGTCCTCTGAGGTCTTGTCGATAGGTCTATTGCAGGTACCAGTCAGTGAATTATAATACGAACAGAACGACAAATCATCCCGACACATATGCTGAGGGCTATCTGAAACAAGAGATCCACTGGCCACAATAGTCACCGAGTCAACTCGGCCCATTGCATTCAAAGGTATTTCAGTGACAACATCCTATTTAAATAATATTACACAATGTGCCCTGTCAAGAAATAACTTGAAATGTAATATTTTATCATTTAAAGATAATTATGCTTGTTTAAAGAAAATAGTAAGGAAAAGGGAATGATCAAGAAACTGCAGGACTTAAGTTTTTACATACACTCTATGTTTGACAGAGAAAAAGAATGATTTAGTAAACTGATCGTCACATACTGGGGCAGCGCACAACTGTTTGTGTTGTAGTGTTTGTGACTTTAGCAGTTGTAGCTGTGCTAGGTTTCGCTGTGCTAGTAGCTACTGTTGTGGAAGGTGTACTTGTTGTTGTAGGAGCTGTGGTTGTGGTGGTTGTCGGTTCAGGTGTTGTTGTTGTTGGCTTTGTAGTTGTTGTTGGCTTTGTAGTTGTTGTTGGCTTTGGTGTTGTTGTCTGTGTTGTTGTTGGCTTTGGTGTTGTTGTTGTTGGTTTCGGTGTTGTAGTTGTTGGCATTGGTGTTGTTGTTGTTGGTTTCGGTGTTGTAGTTGTTGGCATTGGTGTTGTTGTTGTTGTTGGTTTTGGTGTTGTTGTTGTCGGTTTTGGTGTTGTAGTTGTTGGTTTTGGTGATGTAGTTGTCGGTTTTGGTGTTGTTGATGTTGTTGTCGGTTTTGGTGTTGTAGTTGTCGGTTTTTGTGTTGTTGTTGTTGTTGGTTTTGGTGTTGTTGTTGTTGTTGTTGTTGTGGTAGTGGTGGTGGTGGTTGTTGGTAAATAGCTAAGAATATTATTTACCAAATCCATTTCTGTTAAAGTGAATGATCAATTATTTAGAAAAGAAACAGCAAAATGTTTTTTCTTGACTGATCTAGAGAAGATTCGTACGAAAGTCCATATGAAATTAATAACCTGTCGAAGTCATGCTGTTACAGAAATCTCCTCTGCAGGTCTGAAATAACAATGTTATACTTTAACTCATTAATTGTATTGGTAATAGCTCTTTCAGCATAAATTTTAAAGATTGTTTTCTCATTCCGTCATAATCTAAGTTGCTGGATGAGTCGGGATTGAGCCACCTAGGCCTTAGTAGTTATTTGTACATTAGTTGTTTTTTTTTGGGGGGGGGGGGGGGGGCATTTAAAACTTAACATATAAAACTTAACCATGTATTCTGGGTTTTTTTTAAATACCGGTAAACATATTACGTTTTGGTGAGTCAAATAAAAGTCCCCTTTATCTGAATGAATGTAAATGCAACAGTCTGGATTTAAGTTGACAAGTTCATGAATATGTGTCATGAAAAATGCGCTGGTAGAGAAAGGGTTAAGGTAAAAATAAGTATTAGGCTTAAGATGCCTCTCTTTTTCTTTTAACTGAATACCTGGTGATGCGAAGGATCTTTGGAATAGTAGCAGCCTCTTTCATAGGCGTCCCTGTGTAGTGAATTAGAGCACATCTGAAAAGGTTGTACAACCATTTGTTATATTAAATATTATCTTTATTTCTTTGAAACTCCCGTCGTTTATAAATACTGGAACATGTACATAAGCATGTCTTTTAGGGAAAAAAATAAACCTACTGTTTATAAATTCTAGTAAAAGATTCGTCTTCTAAAGCAAAATTAACCTACCGTTCCAGGTTTACAAATAGCGATGACGTGAGATGTTTTGTTGAAATAGTCTTCATCATAGTGTTTGGTATACTCCGAGTAGAAACAAGCCACTAGAGACGTTGTTCGCAAGATGTCCAAGTATCTAGCAACTGTGGCCAAAGAAGCATATGTAGAAATCATTGTGTTCTTTTTAATATGTTTTCATTCAAAGACAATACCAATATTATAAATCTAGAACAAATTTACTCAAAACACCAGGAAGTTTGCTTGTGCATTTTTTGAAACAAAACTACTAATTTCTAAGATTACCACTTGATACTGAAGTACAACTTTCGTTATTTTGGCAAATACATACGGTGATGTGGCTCTATGTGCTGCATATCTTCAAAAAATAAAATGTATTTCAATGTAATTTTTTTTACAATACTAGTTAATGAGGGTAATTATTCAATTCAAAGGTCAGAAAAAATAAAGTATTATTTAGCGTGCTTACTCACTTATCCGGCATGCTGGGTTTATCTCGGGGGCTGAAAAAAATTGTAGAAACTTAAACCATTAGAAGAAATTCATGAAAAATGACAAGTTTTATTTTTTTTTTATATCATTCTATTACCTACAGGTAATGCTTAAGAATCTTTGAAAACTAGAAGATGTCTTCGATTTTTCAAAAATATTCTTCATTTATAGTAGGTAAGTACCATCAATAATGTAAATGATATGTAGATAATACTTAAGTGTATCAATAAAATAAAATAGCATACCGCAGTGTGAACAATCCAGTGTATTGGTTTTAGCTATTTAAAACAAAAATAGACAAAGTACATTAAACCCAATGATAACAAAATTTACCTTACCACTAGTAACTCAGAAAAACCATGAAATGACGTTTTGAAAATAGTTTTCTCGTTACCTTTTTCAAATATATCATTGCATGAAATGGCGCCCAACACAGGACTTGCTATTGAGGCTAGGTTTAAAACAAAATCAAGTCATCATTATAGTGAAAATATTATCACATAAAAAGATAGATAGCAAAATCAGATTTTTAAAAAAAAGCATGACATAAGATTATTTACTAATTTTAATTAATGTATAACTTCATTTTACATATCTTAAGAAATTAATGTACATACATCTACATGTATCTTACCTATTGAAATCAAGGATACAACAAGGAACATCATTATCGGATTGAATTACAGGGTTCTATGGTTTCTGGAATTGCCATACCTTGATATTGTAACTTTACGTACGTTAATCCTTATCTCACGATCTGCGATAAGGCATTTTACTGTATATGTATAGAAAATTAAAGTAAGGCATCTTAAGATATGTTGAATTTTAGTGTGTCACCAGGGATTTTCACTTTAAGTTATCATAAATTGATTATATAAATAATGGTATTTCATAACCAGAAGGTAGTACTAACACTTGAAACTATAAAGCAGCAATACATACAATAATGAAACTATCTAAAGTCTCTTTGTGCACTCAGATAAAAAAAATTGCAGGTATGGCCATTTGAAAGAACTCTACAGAAATTTCTATTTTTGGTAATCATGGCATCACCATTCAGCAAAATCAAAAGCCGATGCACTAAGTTGTGTATTTAGTGTAGCCTAGTGCAGGCACGTAGCATCGTTTTTGAAAGTGGGGGGGCCAACCAGAGATAAAAAAATTTTACTAGCCTGAAAAAGTTGACAAGCAAAGAAAAAAAAGAATATTATAGCGAGTGGTGGTCTTCCTCCAGAGAGATTATCTTGTGTCAATTTTCATTTTGATGGTACATCATTTCTTTGATACTTCGTTTAAAATTCTGACGAGATACTTACATGAAATTTACGCAATATTGAACTGAAATATTTATCCATCATTTACCATTAGTTATAAAAACTAGAGGTACTGTGAGCGATGAGCTCACTAAATGATACCCCCCGCCTCCATATAGTTATAATGGCAAAGTCCATGTTTTGCTGTGGCCGGAAAACCCAAATTATGAGTCGGATCAAAAAGTAAAATAGGAGGTGCACAATGGCAATATGTAATAAAAATTCTATGAAAGTTTCATCAAATTTCCTTCAGTGGTATGAGAGGAGTTGCGGATAAGAGATGGGTATCCCAAAGCGTAACAGACGGACGGAAGGACGGACGGACGTACAGACGGACGGACGGAATTAACGATTACTATATACCCTCCCGCTTTTCAAGCGGGGGGTTCAATAATCAGTACTTTTGACAATTACCGCAAATACTGAGATTCTTCCCCATTTTTTCCTAGTTATTATTTTTATTACCTTCCAAACTACATGTGTATGAACAATAGGACATAATAAATAATTAGCAGGTTTTTTTAGTCTCTTACGTAAATTAGAGAGAAGATTCCATCCAGAAATTATAATTATGTACTAAATAGGTACATGTAATTAAAAAAAATGTCTAGGTTATATTGCGGATATTATAGCTGCTTTTGCATCATTAACCTTCAAGAGGAGCTGCATCTGTAATAAAGTGAAATAAATACATAAAAAGTACATGTAAAGGTCCAAAGACCACATCATTCACTTCCTTTACCCATGGAGCGATATGCCTTTCTCACCTACATACGTAAACGTGGTTTACATCTCCCATTTTCATTCGACACGCAAGTGCTTGATACACTACGTTTGAAGATACACAACATATGAACAATTTCTAAAACGAGTTGTTGACAAACAAGTTGATGAAACAGAAATATCAGCAATCTCATTTAAAGCCAATAAAATTTTCAGCTTGAATAACGTTCGTTATATCCACGTATTAGTGAATATTTTTATCTTGGGATTTACATGCCTAAACAATATAGAATTAATACTGACAGAGAGTCAACTAATCAACCATATGACTTAATTGAATCGAACGGCAGTATGGCCTAGGTGAATAATTCTTGCTATAGTCGGCCGAAGTCGGGTCTTAATTTCCAGACATGAATTATGAATGACTGTCCAGAGATTCTGTGGGCGTCAGTCCAAATATCTAGCCCAGCAGAATCTCAACAGAGATTAAAAGAATATCATTGAGGGAGTAAGCAAGATTCCAGTTCCCCAAAACCAGGACTATTCTTACTTTACTGTCTTACTTTTATATAGGAAAATATCAGTAGAGGAATAATTAATTTTCTTAACTTTTGTTTATTACGATGATCATTTTTCCCTCTAAGTGCCTTTTTAAACTAGTGGTGTACTCAGGAAACAGAGATGCTCCAAATGGTTTTTTTTAAATAAATGTATATTTGAAACGTATCATCAAATTATAAAGAAATAAAGGATCTTATTATCAGAGTAACTGTATTAAAAATAATTAAGAAATATTTCAAATCCTTAACTCTTACCTGTAGATTGGATAGTTTTAGTGGAAATATATTGACAATGTGAAAAACAGAAAAGGACATATTATTTCCAAACTACGCTAGTCTGCAATGTGGTGAATTTCAGTGAAATATTACAACTTTCAAACATGAAACATACAATCCGAACATCTTCTACAGAAAAGAGAACATCTACTGAAGAAGTCTTCTGAAGATTTATCAACTGGTCTTTGGCAAGTACCAGTCAACGAATTGTAATAGGAACAAAACGACAAGTCATCCCTACAAACATGCTGGGGGCTATCTGAAGAAGAAAATATATAGTTCCATGTAGTACAAAACAGGCAAATATTCCCAGAATAAAATATTCATAAACAAAAGTTCAATGAAATACAACTCGCGTTGGCTTTTTTTTGACCGAGTGTTGTTTATAAGATTTTTTAAATAAAAGACTTTAGTATTGGTCCATATAATAAAACTTATCTTGGGCAAATCGGATGAAACCCCAATCGATCTTAAATTGATACGCCATGAAGCACTTCAATATCAATAACATGGTTTAGATCCCCTGCAGAAAATAATTTTGACGATTTTTCCCCATGAATACATGAAATCTGATCCCCGAGTTCAGTCCCATCTTAATTTTAGGTCCATAAATGCAATAAGAAAACTAGAGGTACTGTGAGCAATGAGCTCACTAAATGATACCCCCCGCCTCCCATATGGTTATAACTGATGACAAAGTCCATGGTTTGCCATGGCCGGGAAACCCAAAATATGTTTTAGATCAAAAAGTAAAATAGGAGGTGCACTATGGCAATATGTTATAAAGATTCTGTGAAAGTTTCATTAAATTTCAGTCAGTGGTATAAGAGGAGTTGCGGATAAGAGTTAGGTACCCTAAAGCGTAACAGACGGACGGACGGACGGACGTACAGACGGACGGACAGACAGACGGACGGAAGGACGGAATTAACGATTACTATATACCCTCCCGCTTTTCAAGCGGGGGGTATAATAAGTCTACACAACTTTAAAATATCCCTGTCTTCAATGAAGATTAGATCATCTATGCTTATCTTGAACAAGAGGCCCATGGGCCTTTTAGGTCACTTGATTATCACGCAATTGAATTTGATTTTTCAGAGTAACAAAGAGAAAATGCATTTTTTCTACTTTATCAGTTTTGCACCCCATCCCACAGGAACCACAGACCCTAGGGCCAAATCTTTCAAATTTTAGAAATTTTATTTCATTATGAATAGAATAGAATAGATTTATTTCCAATCATGGTCCCACTGGGGGCATAACACAGATACAAGTATATCATTACATAAAATAGACAATGTACATAATGAAACATTAAACCAATTTACCCATGGTGGTATGCAAATATTGTAAATACAATATAGTAATATTCAAAAATCATATACAATATTTTGATATGAATTGACTTAGTAATCTTAAGATTGTCTCATTTTCATTTGTAAAAAGCCATATTAACTTCTTATTAAAATCAAGATTAGGGAAATTGGTACATATGTCTGAGATAGATTTTAAGAAAGTTTCTCGTTCATCTTTGAATTTAGCGCATTTAAAGAGAAAATGTATTTCATCCTCAACCTCATTTAAATCACATTTTGTACATAATCGCATGTGTGCTGGGATACCCTGAAATCTTCCAACTTCAATCTGTAAATGGTGTGAAGATATTCTAAATCTACTCAGGCATCTCCTCAACTCAAAATTTTTGATGATATCAAGATACTTTTCAAAACCAAATTGATCTTTAATTTTAACATAAGTACGTAGTTTACCATCCCTATAGCTGCCCAAATTGTCATGCCATAAATTTATGTAAGTTTTCTTCAGGATTGTATGTATTGTATATTTACAAACTTTTTTCCAGTTATTTAAACATCCCTTAAGATCCGGTATATTTTCAAGGATGAAGTGTAGTGATCTGTACCAAGATGATCTATTATCAGCATGTAATTTCTTAGAATGTATATATGCATTTCTGAGTAAAGGAAATTCTCTATTATTTTCTTCTAATATTTCAAGTCTTTGCCAATACCTAATCATGCTTTTTACTATGTCAAAATGTAATGGGAATCTACCAAGCTCTGATAAAACAGCAAAATTTGTAGATTTTTTATGTACACCAAGAAGAAATTTACAAAGCTTTACGTGAAGTTTTTCACATATGGTACTAGAATATATCTGATCCAAGGAGACTTTATCCCCCCTTCTAAATTTACTAGATTTGCAATTGAATGATCCCCAAATCTCGCATCCATACAGAAGAATTGGTTTTATTGTATGATCAAATACATGTAGGCATGTTTTAATTTTGGGATTCATTGAGAGAAAATTTTTCTGAAGTTTGAAATATGCTTTTAAAGCCTTTTTATATAAATAATTTTGAGCAAAAGAGAAGATGCCTGATGCACTGAAGTATATACCAAGATATCTACAATGTTGTACACATTCAAGAATATATTCTTGATATTTAAAAATATGTTTAATATGTCTGCCCGCCTTGTTGAATACCAGAACCTTTGTTTTTTGTGGGTTTAGGGTAAGACACCAATTTTGGCAGTATTTCTCTAAGATATTAAACTTGGATTGTAAACCTTCTGGTGTGGTAGATAATAAAATAATATCATCTGCATACATCAAACAATGTATAGGAGAGTCATTTATGAAAACTGGGTCTATTGATTTTTCAAGATGATTGGGGAGATCATTTATGAAAACTTTAAATAGGTTTGGACTAAAATTATCTCCTTGTTTAACCCCTAATTTTATTGGAAAGAAATCTGTTACACTGTTTTCAATTCGTATGCAAGACCTGCTGACTTTATACATTTGCTTAATAATATTATAGAATAGTGAGCCTACACCTGCTTCTAGTAACTTGATTTTCAGTCCTGTGTGAATAACAGTATCAAAGGCTTTCTGGAAGTCAACAAAGCAAGCAAACACTTTACCCTCTTTTCTTTGACAATATTCATCAATTATACATTTGAGAATAAACATATGATCAGTAGTTCTAGCGTTCTTTGTGAACCCCACCTGACACTCATGAATTATTTTGTTTTTTGTTAAAAAATCATCAAGCCTTTTATTTAATACGCTATTGAATAGCTTACCAATCGCACTAGTTACAGCTATACCTCTATAATTGTTTGGATCTGATATATCATTTGCTTTAAATATAGGAACTATAAACCCATCTGCCCATTGTTTAGGATAATTACTGCTGGTTAAACAAGCATTAAATAATTTTTGAATACATGGAATCAGATGATGTTGGCCACTTTTTAACATATTGTTAGATAAGTTATCAAGACCAGGTGCTTTATTCCATTTTAGGCTTGAAATTGCTTTCTGGATTTCATTTCTGGTAATGGAATTATCTAATTCATTAAAAACCCTTTGCTTCTCTAGAGTGTCAAGCACAGTTTCCAAATGTGTAATACGTTCCTTAAAATTGCTTTTGATCTCATTAAGTTTTTGAAAATGTGATATCCAAGTTGATGGAGCAACGGCAGAGCTTCTTTCATCCCCCTTTTTTGTGCCCTTAAGTTCATTTAAAAGATTCCAATACTGTTTGGGATTCTTATCATGTAATGTCTCCAGCTGTTCAAGAATTGACTGCCTATATTTTCTGTATTTTAATTTTCTTAATTTTCTGTACTCCCTATAAAGCTTATAAAAGTGATTTTTAACTGATCGGTCTTTTGGAAATTTTGAGTATATTTGACCATATCTAACCAAATTATTATGGGATTTTCTCAAATCTAGGTCATACCATTTTTTGTGTTTCGGTTTTTTATAAGTCTGAAATTTTTTCTTTTTCTTGAGTGAAGCATTAGCTGCCGATAAAATCAACTTGGTAAGCTCTGTCGCAGCTTCATCAACTGATAAGTGAGTTCCATCAATACATTTCTTACTGTATTCCGACAGTCTAGATTGTAACAATGAGTTCTTTGCCCCTTTTATCAATCATTTTATCTGGAATTTGTCTGTTTATCAAGTTCCTGTCAATTGGATAGTTATCAAAAATAGGTTCAAAATATTCATCATCTTTAGCAATAAAATCTGGTTCTTCAGCTATTATACCCTGGAGTTAAAATCCCCACATAGAAGAATGTCACCCGTGTTTTTATAAGTACACATATCTGCTTCAATACAGTCAAGAATATCTTTGTCTAGCCCCTGGGTATATGTAGAGCCACCAGGTGGATAATATACAAGGCAAATAAATAGGTCTTTCTTAAAACCAAAGAAATTTTTTTCAAGTTTAACCCACTGGTAATCGGGATTTGTGTTTTTTAAAATTTTGATATGATTTTTCAAGTCAGGTTTTCGTAAAATTGCCAATCCACCAAAATGACGCTGGTTGTGTTTGGATGCTGCTCTACATACTGTATGAACATGAAAATGACCAATATTTTGAATGTTTGATTCATTGCCCAAATGAGTTTCAGCCAGAAATACAAGATCATATTTATTAATTTCTTTTATAAACAAGGGATCTTGTGTTTTGTCATAGTATTTTGACTTCAAACCCCCAGTGTTCCAAAAACACATTTTGATAGATGATTTGGATCCTGTGTTATTTTGCATTTGAATCTATTGATTTAAACAAACTTGTTTTAAAATAGTAAGCAAAAGAGTATGGTATTCTTCAATGTAGTATAACCTACTCTATATCAACTAAAGCATAAAATACAGCTTTACCTCCAAATCAGTAAGGAAAAAATAAGATATTATTTTTAAAGATTAGATATATATAAAATATATCAGACAAAAGAAAAAAAAACAAAACAAAAAAAAAACACGGTAAACAAGAAAACAAAACAACAACTACAAAGACTACCTACGCTACAATATAGCTGATACTACTAGTATATACTATCCCTACGGATTTAAGAAAAGTTGTGGACAATATATATAATAACACTTTGTACATATCAGAATGAGCTTTTTTATCTTTTTCCATTGCCTCGACCTCTACCACTTTGCGGTTTTCTCCCTCTTGATGCGCTCCTTGGGCGTCTTACAGGTAATGGGATGTTCAGCATGGAGTGGATGGCTCGTTTTAAGTTCATCGCCAATAAGGATAACCCTTTGTCATTTAAGTGTACGCCATCATCTCGAAGGACATCTTGATTCGGGTTCCCATGCACCAACATATTATTGTGATCTGCCAACACAACTCTGTTTTCTCCTGTATACTTCTGTTTAAGGAGGGCGTTAATTATTAGCGCATTGGTTGAATAATTCATGTCATCATATTTAGGTGTTGTAAGCGAGATAACAAATTTAATTAAAGGCCACTTGCTGCAAATTTCAGATGTTAGCTGGAATAGACTATCGACACATGCTTGTGGAGTTTTCGACCTCAGATCATTGGTGAGGGAATGGAGCACGATAAGTGTTGGTGGTTCCGCAACTGAGGATAAGTACTGCGATGTATCCTTGATGGTATACTTGACAATTTTGTGTATATCCACAGATCTTGACAGCTTGTCTTCCTTGATGCCCTCCACATTTGAAGTTCCAATCAAAAGTACAGTGGGGCGTTGATAACTGTCAATGTCTTGCATAGCTGCCTGAACCTGAGGTTGATGTACGTTTCCAGAAAACTGTATTTTCATTTGTATGATACATCTCTTGCATTGTCAAGTTTCATGGTCAATTCCTTAACACTGTTATTTAGCCTGTCAATTTTTTCATTTTTTTCTTTCACTTGTCTTGAAAACACTTCCTGCTCTTCACGGGCATTTGAGATAGATACTGTAAGCTGTTCTCTCGTTGCTTGGAGAATACTTTTTTCTGTTGCCAGTAGTTTTTCTAGCTGTTCTTCTCTGAGTGCCGCGTTGCTTTTTTCAAGTTGAATCTGGACTTCTAGGTGGGTCTTCTCATCCCTAAGTGTTTTGATTTTGTTTTCTAATGTATGGACCATTTCACCTGACGAATCTTTAGACTGTTTTCTGTCCCGTACTTTGTTGTCAATGTCCGTTAATTCCTTTGGATCTTTTCCGTGTTTATAGTTACACTACTTTCTAGTTTTAGGAGAGATTCTGCAAATACAGATTCTAGTCTTTGGATGTTACTCATCATATTAGCAACGTCTCCTAACGGAGTTTCAGTAGATGTGCACTCTGGGCTCTGTGAATTATTGCTGCTTGTAACAATAATTTTAGGATTAGTTTCTTCATGTTTAAGTTCCATGTCACTTTCATGTGGAGTTTTAAGAGGACCACAGATTTTGTGTACTATTCTCAAAATTATTGGGAAGTCTTTCGAGGCAAAGACATTGTAGCAAGTTCCTTGAACTTGAATAAGTCCTGACTTAATAAAGAAAGTAATTTTGTATATTCTTTCATCATTCAGATTCTTCACATCTATTGTAACTTTTTGCAAGGGCTGATGTGAGGATATGGTCGATGGGGTGTCGACCCACGAAACATTCTTGTCATTTCTTTTCCCCATTATGTCGTAAAAATATACGTGTAAGGCTTTAAGCCATGCTTGGATTCTTTCGAATGAAGTTCTATAAGCTATCATTCGGGCTTCTGCTTCATAGATAGAAGTGTCTATTTCTTCAAATAAGCAACGATTCGATTTGTCAGTTGTAGGTTCTGTGAGATTTGGCGGGAGACAATCCGCCGAGTAATGTTTCTGTAGATCGTCATTTCGTAACATTTCTACAAAGTCTGGGTCCCCAAAATTGATATCCATGATTATTTACCTCTTTGAAGACAATTTTCACCAGGTCTGCCTCTGTTCGAGGTATTATATGGCTGATAAAAAGCACAAACCTTCGCTCTCAATATTTCTTCCGACCTTCCATTACCGGAACCGGAAGTATATAGTTGCTGATT
The DNA here is from genome assembly GCA_003671525.1 of Saccostrea glomerata. Taxonomy (NCBI): domain Eukaryota; kingdom Metazoa; phylum Mollusca; class Bivalvia; order Ostreida; family Ostreidae; genus Saccostrea; species Saccostrea glomerata. The sequence continues at coordinate 711,754 of PRKT01000011.1, read as the reverse complement.
AATACCAACGTGCAGATTTCAAAGCATTAAATTATTTCCAGACTATGTACCCCACCGCAACTCTCAAGTATCTCTGTCCCCGGAGCCCGGAAATTAACCATTTTGGAAGAAGCAGCTTTCTTCGTCATAGATATGTACTAAGATCATTGGCTTCATACAAAGGAGCAAAGGAAAATATTTTCAAAGAATTCATGCAATTTCACTATACAGTAGAGCCCCACTCTAACACAAGAAGCCCTGATCCCAGGGCCCTGAATTCACAAATCTCAAGGAGGCACTCTGCCTCCTCATAACAATGTACATAATTCATTGGTTTAATACCCGTTTAATACCCAGGTGCAGAAAAGAAGATTTTTTAAAAAATATGCATTTTCACTATATGATCAATAGAGCCCCCCCCCCCCCCCAACCCAGGGGCCATGAAATTCACAATTTTGGAAGAGGCAGCCTTATTCAACATAACGGTGTACTTGGTTAGTTTATTTAATACTCAGGAGCAGAGAAGATTTTCAACGAATTTATGCATTTTCACTATATAACCTATTAGTAGCACTAGAACCCATGACCCTGTGGACATAAATTTCAAAATTTTAGTGGAGGACTAAATTACAATCATACCAACCGTTTGACTGCTTGGTGTCCAGGAGTAAAAAAGAAGATTTTTAAAGATTGCACTTATTTTAGTGGTTTTGGCCCCACCCCCCTGGCCCCAGGAGGGCATGGACCATGAAATTTATAATTTTTGTTCCCCTTCATCCATAGATGATATATGCCAAAATTGGTTGAAATTGGTTCACCTCAGCAAAAGGCTCAGATGGGTTAAAAATACAAAGTCAAAAATCTGTAATTTGCATGAAGGAGTAATTCTTTCATCGGACACTCCCTCATCTAAAACATCTCAAATATATAATATATCTACGAGACATTCTATTAACTATTATAATATGTATAACAGAGACCCATGGTCCTTATAAGTCACCTTATTAGCATGTAACAACCACCATTTGTTTTCCCCATCCCACAGAAACCACTGACCCTGGGGCCACAAATTTAAAAATTTTGGAAATTTTATCATAAATTTTATTCATAAATGGTTGATAAAAACCAAAAAAGCAGATTTCAAAGCATGAAATTATTTTCACACTAAATACATCCCCCACAACCCCCGCCCTGGTACCCCTGAACCGGAGGCACTGAAATTAATCATTTTGGAAGAGGCACGTTTCTTCATCATAAATATCTACTTAGATTATTGGCATAATACCCAGGAGTAGAAATTTTTAAAGAATTCATACATTTACACAATACAATCATAAGAGCCCCGCCCTAACATGCACCCAGAAACCCTAACCCAGGGGCCCTGAAATTCACAAATTGGGCATCCGTCCTCGTCATAACTATGTACATAGTTCATTGGTTTAGTACTCTGGGTCAGAGAAGAAGACTTTTAAAGAATTTATGCATTTTCACTACATAATCAGTGGAGCCCCGCCCTAACACCAAAACCCCTGACCTGGGGGCCATAAAATTCACAACTTATAGAAGAGACACTCTTGTTCAACATAATCATGTACATGGTAAGCTAATTTAAAACCCAGGAGCAGAGAAAAAGATTTTTAAAGAATAAATGTATTTTCAATTAGCAATTTTAAAGATTTTTTTGTCATAATTTTATTACCAAGAAAATTTTTAAATTTCTTGTGTGGTTATGTTTTACCAGCGTTGGCAATGATTTAAAGGGAAAACAAGATGTGTTTGTGAAACACTATGCGCCCGGAGGCAACAAAGTTCAAAAAGCTATTTTTAGCATAAAGGTCACAGTCAAGGTCACAAGGTCATTGACATTGGTGTCATTTGAAAGAACTTGATGAGTAGAATATGCATACCAAATATGAAGTCTCTACCTTTCATGGTTCAAAAGTTATGGCGAAGGTTAAAGTTTGCAGAAAAAAACTATTTTTAGCATATAGGCCACAGTCAAGGTCACAAGGTCATTGACCTTGGTGTCATTTGAAAGAGCTGAATAAGTGGAGTATGCATTCCAAATATGAAGTCTCTATCTTTCAAGGTTCAAAAGTTATGGCGAAGGTTAAAGTTTGCAGACAAACAAACATTCAAACAAACAAACAAACAGACAGACAGACAGGACAAGAACAATATACGCCTCGGATATATCGATCCGGGCGCATAAAAACAACTTTATTCTGTACCACCGCATCCTAAGGATGTTTGCATATTAATATGGTTAATCATGGTCAAGCTGTTATTGAAAAAAATAAACATCTGTCTAGTAGTGCTTCAGGAGAAATTAAAACTATATAAAGTGAACATTGTGTGTTCATCTTGACCTTGTAGGGAGAGGGCTAAAATAGGCTTTGCCTGCTGCCCGATCCCATTCGCTTTATGTGAATAAAATTTTGTATAAATTAAAGTGAACAGTCGGATACACGAGAGATAATTTTCATTTGTGAAATTCCCCTCAGCAAAAGGCTCTTGAAGATGGGTTAAAAATACAAAGTCAAAAATCTGTAATTTGCATGAAAGAGTAATTCTTTCATCGGACACTCCCTCATCTAAAACGTCTCAAATATATTATATCTACGAGACATTCTATTAACTATTATAATATGTATAACAAGAAGCCCATGGTCCTTATAGGTCACTTGAGTAGCATGTGACAACCACCATTTGTTCACCTCTTCCCATAGAAACCACTGACCCTGGGGTCACAAATTAAAAATTTTTGGAAATTTTATCATTAATTTTAATAATAAATGGTTGATTAAAACCAAAAAAGCAGATCTCAATGCATTAAATAATTTTCGGACTAAATACCCCCACCCCCTGCCCTGGTACCCCTGACCCAGAGGTAGTTGCAGAACTTTAGCTCTCTGCTTGAGATAATTCCGACAGATAAAGCAGAGAGCTAAATATTCAAACCTTCGATTTACGCCAACGATTTTTTGTCGCTCACTATAGGTATTTTTCGTGTATTTTATACTTTCCCCAGCTTTGAAAATAATTTTAAATGGTATTTAATAATTAATCATACATTCACCTTGAATTCCTGATCATTTACTTACCTCTAAACGCTAAATAAAATGGCTGTTTGTGGTTACGGACGTCGAAATGGAACTCTTTTAAACCGACATTACAAAACTATATACAGGACTGTTCGGACTGTTAAAAGGTAAACAAAGTATCAAATATAAGAGTTAAATATATAAATTATTATAGGATACCATTATTAAAGCCAGAGAAAACTTAAACTACACGAAATAAATACCTAAAGTAGCGACAAAAAATCGTCGGCGTAAATCGAAGGTTTTTACAAAGCTTGGATCTGTAGCTCTCCGCCTATCTGTCCGAATTTTCTCAAGTATAGAGTTAAAGTTCTGCAGCTAACCCAGAGGCACTGAAAATAATCATTTTGGAAGAGGTACGTTTTCTCAGCATAAATATGTACGTAGATCATTGGCATAATACCCAGGAGCAGAATTTTTTTTTAAGAATTCATGCATTTATACTGTTTAATCATAAGAGCCCCGCCCTAACACCCAGAACCCCTGACCCAGGGGCCCTGAAATTCACAAATTAGGTAGAAGCATCCTTCTTCGTCATAACTATGCACATGGTTCATTGGTTTAATACCTTGGATCAGAGAAGAAGACTTTTAAAGAATTTATCCTTTTTCACTATATAATCAGTAGAGCCCCGCTCTAACACCAAAACCCCTGACCTGGGGGCCATAAAATTCACAACTTATGGAAGAGACACTCTTGTTCAACATAATCATGTACTTGGTAGGCTAATTTAATACCCAGAAGCAGAGAAGAAAATTTTAAAAGAATGAATGTATTTTCACTATATCATCAATAGAGCCTCGCCCTTACACCAGAACCCCTGAGGCACTCTTGGTCATCATAACTTTGTACTTGTTAGTTTGTTTAATACCAAAGAGCAGAAGAGAAGATTTTTAAAGAAATAATGCAGTTTCACTATATAATCTATATAGCCCCGCCCTGGCAGTAAAACCCCTGACCTTAAGGGCCACAAATTTCACAATTTTGGTAGAGGACTCAATACTTATTACAATCATGCCAACATTTTGACTGCTTGATGCCCAGGAGTAAAGAAGAAGATTTTTAAAGATTTCATTAATTTTAGTGGTTTTGGCCCCACCCCTCAGGCCCCAGGGAGGCAAGGACCATGCTTTTCACAATTTTTGTTCCCCTTCACCAATAGATGCTATATGCCAAAATTGGTTAAAATTGGCTCAGTGGTTCCAGAGACGAAACTGAAAATGTTCAAAAGTTTATAAGAAAACAGACAGCAATAGGTCGTCTGAGAGCCCTAAAAACTTCTGACATCATTGTTTTTTATTAGTTATGTCATTTTTTTAAATTAGTACATGGATTGCAGATACCAGACTCAATTAATTTCATTCTTACATGCACTTAAACCACGTACTTGAACAATGCACAGCTGTTGTTTTAGTTGTTGATGGCGTATATCTAATAATGTTATTTACCAGCTCCATTTCTGTCAAAGTCAGATATTGATAATGTATTTCAAATTATTACTGAGAATTCGAGAGACAAGAAAAGTAAGAAATGTAGCTTATCAATATAAATACCTGTTGAAGTCATGTTGTTACAGAAGTCATTACTGCAGGTCTATAATTAAAATACTAGAGGTACGGTGAGCAATGAGCTCACTAAATGATACCCCCCGCCTCCCATAATGTCGATGTGTTGCTTTATATTGTTTTACGGTAATGTGTAAAGAGGAATAACTCGTCCATGAAATGTTATCCAGAAGCTTCTATTAGGTGACGTCATAGGTAGACAAAAAATGGCAATGTCCATGTTTTGGTCTAGGAAACCTAAAATACGTGTCGAATAAAAAAGTAAAATAGGAGGTGCACAATGGCAATATGTAATAAAGATTCTGTGAAAGTTTCATTAAATTTCACCCAGTAGTATAAGAGGAGTTGCGGATAAGAGAAAAGGCGTAACAGACGGACGGACGTACAGATGGACGGACGGACGGAAATCCCGATCACTATATACCCTCCCGCTTTTCAAGCGGGGGGTATAATAAACACTCAAAATCATAAGTTGTAAACATAATCTGATTGTCAAGAATTATTGTAAATGCCTTTGATGAGTAATTGAATGACTATATATTTATAAAAGAATGCTAAAAAAACGAAATGCAGATATTTGATGGATTTTTAAGCCTTGAGGAAATGCTGTTTTGAGTTTTTCTAGGCAAAAAATGTGACATTTTTTATACCTGGTGGTGAGCAGGATCATTTGAGTTGTAGCAGCCCCTTTCATAGCTGTCCATGTGTCGTGCATTAGAGCACATCTACAAATGCTTCAATAATTAAAAGAACATAGGCCTATTTCTTTATAATACTACATGTAGTATTCTTCAAATGATTTATGGGTGTTAGAATCCATGCATTTGATTCCAATATCCCCCAATTATTTGTATTCATCATATGAAGCAGGATTTATTTTTAAAAAATCATGTATGAAGAAAGAATGCTTTTGCTGTGGCCTATAATTTGATATTTAGATTTATCGACAACGTTTTGTGATGAAACTAGAGGTACTGTGAGCAATGAGCTCACTAAATGATACCCCCCGCCTCCCATAATGTCGATGTGTTGCTTTATATTGTTTTACGGTAATGTGTAAAGAGGAATAACTCGTCCCGTCAAATGTTATCCAGAAGCTTCTATTATGTGACGTCATAGGTAAACAAAAAATGGCAATGTCCATGTTTTGCTCTGGGAAACCTAAAATACGTGTCGAATAAAAAAGTAAAATAGGAGGTGCACAATGGCAATATGTAATGAAGATTCTGTGAAAGTTTCATTCAATTTCACTCAGTGGTATAAGAGGAGTTGCGGATAAGAGAAAAAGCGTAACAGACGGACGGACGGACGGA
>PRKT01000011.1:688303-702686 GCA_003671525.1 Saccostrea glomerata | reverse complement strand
TAAAATTTGTGAAAGTGCAAGGATGTGTCAATCAAACCCGCCAAAAAATTTAAAGTTTTAATAACTTTTAAATGAAATAAGATTTTTAATTAATTTTTGTGTGAAATGCTATTAAAATATATAATTCGTGATATTATACAGAAAAAATGAGAAAATATTAACTTCAAATCTGTGTCCAAGTACCTTTAAATATCAATATATAGTACTAAACAAAACAAAAATTAACCAGCTGCTGCCACAAGACAGTGATACCTACACTTAGGTGTTTACGTCTTGATGTACTATTTGGGTAACAAGGTAAGGACCCACAATAACTATAGAATTTAAAATAACAGTTCAAATCCTTAATGCACAACTAAATGACACATCAGGACTTCTTTCAAAACTTGATTGGGCTTTTTGAAAATTGTAATTATAAGAGTTCAAGTAAGTGTTTTTAAATGTTTTAAAAACACACAGAAATAATAATTCTTGACCGGCTCCAGCGTGGAAATCCGAATTCTGAGAACCATGTTTGCTTCATAAACATAATTTTCCAATCGTCAGTCGTTCCCAAGGGTGAAAATCAACATTTTAAAAATTTTACTGCACAACCTAAATAAACGCCCAATCACAGTACAAAAATATGAATGGACTACCACGAAAAATATGAGGAGTTTTCTGGGAGCCAGATTTTTATGTAAACAAAGAAATCTATGACCCTTGATCGCCTTCAGGATGAAATTTGAAATTCTGGGACTTGTTGCATATCTACAGGACACCTTCAATAATATTCCAAAAGATGGGTTGACTAAAATGGCCAGGCAGGTTATTTGTAGAGAAAAACACATTTTGGTCCCCAATCTCATGCCAGATTAAAACTCAAATTAAAATTAAAAACCTTATTGCACATCTGAAGGACACCACCAATCACATTTCTAAAGAGGATTTTTTTTTACTTTAAAAAAAATGTACGTAATATGTTCAAAGAACCGAGTTTTTGTAGGTAAAACAACTGTTTTGGTCAGCAATCGGGCCCCAACGCCTTGTAGAACTTCATTAAATACCATTAATCATTTTCCAAAAGATGAGTTGGTTACAACGTACAAAAGATGTAAAAGATATTTGGGGAACCAACCCTTGGGTTGAAAGTTTTAATTTTCACACCTTAACGTCCATCATATGGATATCCCAACCATGTTAAAATAAGAAGAGTACGCACTGCTTAAAATGTTAGAGAAGTTTGAGGACAGACGGGCGGACCGGGCTAACAATTCTTCAGAAAAAACAAATATAATTGAAAAAAAGTTGTGAAGATCTAGAAAAATTGAAATTTTTATCACTTGTATCATTATCAATTGTAAAATACTTAGTGTATTCCTTGTTTGGTACATACGGTGATGTGGTTCTATGTGCTGCAAATCTATAAAATACAATGTAAATGAAGTTTTAAAAAAGTCAGGCATTATTACTTATTATTACTTATTAGCAAAAAGTACGGATGAAAGTTCAGGGGAAGTTAAATTTTATTTATCATATTTACTCACTTATCCGGCATGCTGGGTTTATTTCAGGCGCTGGAAGAAAATTATAGAAAATAAATTTTTAAAAGAAATCATTATAGTGTGCTTAACAAACATTTCAACAAAAAATATACCTGGTATATATTTGCAATTTTATAAATCAAAGTAAATGATCTATATACAAATAAATTTATTCGATTATACAGTATATATCAATACTTAAAAATTCTCACCGCAGTGTGAACAATCCAGTGTATTGGTTTTAGCTAAAACAAAAGGCAAAAGATTGTAGCTCTTTTGGGGAACAAATATAGATTGGGCCTATGAAGTTTTCATAGGAAGTTTATTTCAATTTGTAAAAAAAACCCACATTAAAATGCGTCTTGTGAAGGTTACTACACAAAGGACAAGGTGTGATATAGGCGGAATCTGGTCCCTAATTTGATGTGAAAACCAGAACACAGTCATTTGAAATTGTGTTAGTTTGTAGTTAAAAACTTAAAATGATGGTTGTTTTAAAACCAGCACTAATTTTAATTCAAAGCTTACACAGAAGCCCCAAGAGAGCACGGAAGTTTCTCAATTCTGTACAAAAGAGATAGTTTTCTCTTCCGAAAACATAGAGCACACGCTTGCCTATTATATGTATACATGAAATGCATCTGGTATAAGTGTATGATATATATGAAGAACTGCGAACGATAGTATTGTTCTCCCGCCTACCTCCAAGTCAATGTTCAAAAGTAAAGATATTCGAATGATTTTTATTATCTATGTCGATATCTAAAGGGTTCTTTTTTTATTTTATAAAACGTGGCTTATTTGGAAAAACAACCATAGATACTAGTAACTCTAAAGTTTTGGTAAAACTCGTGTTTTTCACTATAGAAATCAACAGAAAATGGAAAATATTTTCAACATCTTTCCCCCCATGTGAAACAAAAATTCCTTTTAACTGCTAATATGGCATTGTAATTTCACAAATCCATACCAAAGCTTTTTGTGTTTCACGACGGGGAACGTTTGTTTATAGACAAAAAACGTCAAAAATGCTAATTTTTTTCAGCAATTTCAAGGTGCTTTACAACTCATAGTATTATACTAATATATGTGCTTAATTTTATATGCAGAAAACATAAAAAAGATTTAAGAAACAGTTATTTATATCCAATACTATTTCAGAATATCGTGATGCTTTATAGCCCGAATTCAGTGGAAAATATCGTCTACCCCCTTTTTCAAAAGCTGAATAATGAAAATTTTACAATTCGCAGTGGTATTAAAATAATTAAGCAATTACCATCAAACTTTTCTTTGTATTAAAAAAAGGTGTTATGGCCAAATTTTCATCAATATTGAATTAAATGGTTGTAAAATGTAGGCGGGAATCGAGCGTTAGCGTGCGTAGTTCTTTGGCAGATAAGCAAGCTTGTGCTCTATGTTTTCTGAAACAAATGTAATGAAAAATCAATGAAAATTTGCATTAAAAAATGAGAAAATTCGAAAATTGACAGCTTTTCTTACCTCTCTGTGACCTCTGTATATCCCACAATACATGTAATAATAATAAGAAGAAGAAGATGAATCAATACAAATTTTGTGTCAGGGGCGACAACAGGTTTTTGTTGATAAACTGGAGTATCATGAAAAAAAAAAAAAAGACAACCCAAATCAAGGACCAAAAAGGGGTCTTAGCCTATCGTGTCCTTTAGATACTCGTACACTGTATGTTATCAAAATTTTCAAAATTTTTAAAATAAGTTTTCTTTATATACCTTTTTCAAATATATCACTGCATGAAATGACACCCAGCACAGGACGTGTTATGGAGACTAGGAGAGAAGCACAGACAATCAGACATGCCATCTTTATATCAAGGAACATTCTTGTACAACTCTACCAAAAAAGAAGACAAGTTTGAGCCAGGAGATGAAATTACTTACCAATGGTAATCAGGAATCCAAAAACAATCATTGTTATCAGGCATGTTTGGCATGTCATATTATAATGTGAACGTACCTGAATCTTTATCTCGTGGTCAGCGACAGAGCATTTTTTGCAAGATAATATAATTTTGATTTGTTAACAGTATTCATGAATTACAAAGACTCTGTCATTCACGTTAGAGTTTAGTATGAACTTGCCGTATGAGGTTCTTATGATGGTCAATCATATAAGGACTAGATCACAGTTTCAGTTTGGCCGTTTCAGACATACCAACATTTTTAAATTGAAGACCGACATACTTCAACAAGGTACATATCTTTAGATTTTAATCGCTAACACCGCTAGGCACATTACATGTACCTGCACACAGTGTCTTTTCTATCAGTGATGTCAATGTGATACCTGTAAAAATCAGACTCTGTAGATGTCTGCCTCATCTGCTTTATATATTTGACGTTTTATTCATACACAGAAGGTTGTGCCAATTTAAACTAACCAGTATGGTATTTTGTGTGTGAAAATGTGAGGCAGAAAACTGATAAAAAAGCTGTATGTAAATTCTGTCCTCTACAAAAATTTGAATTTTTGTGTTAAAGTATATGTCATATACAAATTTTAATTGAAAAATTCATTTACTGTATGTATATGTCATATGCTTTAATTGAGAAATTCAAATTTTTGTAGAGGACAGTATCCTTAGGTATTCTCTAACTTGGTCCATCTATATGATAGTCTGAAACGAAGAAATTGCACCCTCTTTCTAACATCTGACGAAGTTAATGTATCTAGAGGCTAGAAATGACAATCGGAAGCAGAAACAACAATATTCTGTTAATTATTGTGAATTTTGATGATTAATACTTTTATGGACTAAAATAAAATTACTATGCCCCTGTTTGATAGTCTTCAATCTTTGAAAATCTTCCAAGTCCAAATCAAGATTGAGTCACTTTACAGCTTTTTTGAAGGGAATAGTGTGTGTTCACAAAGGGAATGCAATATTTGATTCCTTGAAGAATGTTCGAGATCTTAGAAAAGTTATAAATTGGAATATGAATCTTTTTTTACATAAACAAGTACTATTGAACATGTTAGCATGCAGGAATACCTGCATATTAGTTGTGAATATTCATCCCCTTTGTGATAAGCTAGACATCAAATGAATGTGGATTTTGAGTATACTCAATGTTTGAATTTTTACGACCTAATTATAAGTACCGATACTTAGACTGGCATATAGACTTCGATAGGTTAAAAAAACAAATAAAAAAGAATTAATCTTTTTACGACAGTAGTCAGAACAAAACTTTATTTAAGCCAAAACATGGAACAACACACGCTTTTCTAAAGCGTATACAAAAAATAATAACACAGACATAAATACTACAGAGCAAACATGGTAACAAGAAAATAACAAATACACGCATGATTTAACTTGACTTAAACATGTCACAAAGAATTCTCTCAATCGGAATGTTGCCAATTGTTCTTCGGAAAAAGATGTCCTCTATTGCCCGCGAACTCACATTGCACATCGCCGGAAGTTGTAAAAGTAGTCTGCCAAACCGTGTTTTAAGGAGCCTCTGGTTGCTGACGTAATCATGAAGCATCAGTTGGGCCTGGTCCTGCAATGCTTCCACTTGTAGCGAATCACGAAGCCCCTTAACATCTAAAATAAAAATAAACAACATTGAATTAATGATTGAATCAAAAACAAAGTATACGTTCGTAATTTACCAGGCGTATAAAGAAAAAAAAATGTCTAAACAGGTTCAAGCTTGGGAAACTGGTATACAAACATGACCGGGATTAAGGTCGATACAAATCGATGATTTAACCACCCAAAGATTACAAGAACATCAAGGTGAATATTGAACTTCAAGAGCGATACCATCTTCCATGTTTACAACTGTTCAAGTCCTAGCCAAACACAGTGAGAGAAGTGGGGTTTAAAATAAACATAACTCGTTGTATTAAAAAAAGTCAACTAAAGAAAAAATTGATGACCCCCCCCCAAAAAAAAAAAAGAAGGAGGGGGGGGAGAAAATATCGCTCCAAAGTTTTAAACTCCATATCTCATTTCGGGGGTAGGATTAGTTCACTGAGTAAAAGGAAGTTATTTAACTATATCGTATCAAAAAGTTAGAATGGGGGCAACAAGCTTTTCAATGACATTAATTTTTAAACTCATTGGGGGAGGGAGGCACAACTCCCACTCAAATCCCCTACCTCAACCTAAGTTGTTATATTGACCTAAATGGTAGTCGAGTGAAGGAGAAATAACTTCTCAGAACTGTATTAAATTTGAAGTTCTCAATCTTATATTTAAATTTTGACAAAAAAATATTGGAAGGTTAGGTGAACATGATGATTGAAGTGTTTTTTCCCTTCCATGTTGTATCTCGACAAGTTGGAGAGCTACATGTGGGAAAAATACAATTAATATCAAATACTTAATGATGTTAGAATGTTGGATTTCAGCCATTCAAACATAGCCTTTTAGTTTACGTTTTGAGTGATGTAAAGCAGTCCTTTGATATAATATTGTTGCATTTGGTATATAATTAGGTGCATACCAGGTTTAAACAGAAGGATAGCTTTGAGACAGGCATACTCGGTGGAGTCGACCCTGATGCTGTTGAGTCGATAGATGATATCCTGGACCTGCCTTAACTGTACAGACATCAACGATGTCTTCTCCATGTTGGGGCCGTCTAACGTGTACCCGTTAGCGCTTAAAAGGTAACCTGCAACATATAGAAAAGTTTTATTTCATGTAAGAATAATGAAATTGTAATTCTTGACAGACTGACAAACTTTTGAGGCAATATGGCTTACCAACATCTATGTTGAGGGACCATTGTGCAGCACTGAGAACAAAGAGTTCACACCAAGACTCCTCCAGAAGAATAGCTTGGTCTCTGAAAGGGAGCTGGAGGAAAGATGGAATATTTCTTGCCCACTTGACAGACATAAACAAGAGTTTAGCAGCAGTCTCAAAAGTACACTCATTAGTAGAGGGACTGGTATAGAGAGCATTGTCTGTTGGTCTGTCGGTGGACTGAGGTGGCACTATCGCTGTGTTCTGATCCATAGGGCTTTTAGCTGGTGTTGCCATTTTGGGTGGGGAAAGCTGATTCTTTTCATCTACCAGAGATGTACTGGAACTCACTGGGGATGGCAAATCCATACCTGGTCTTATATCTGTATCTGTAACACAATTTTTAAAAAATTCATTAGCTATTGAAAAAGAAAGAGTTTTAGGGGAAAAACTATTTCAAATAGTCTAAAAAGAATAGAATATGGTTCTACATACCCTTTTCAGGTTTGATGTCAAGCGGAAGCGGACTTGTGTCACACTGCAGTGATCTGGTATCCTGAGTGGAGTCCACTGAGGGAGAGGGTGAACGGCTGATACTTTTATCTCCTCCGTTAATAGAAGAATTTGTGGACGACACGCTGCTGCTTCCTCCGTCACTGACATCCTGATGCGGGCGGAGACCGATATCGATGTTGCCGTTAGTGATACTGGCAGACAGGAAGTAGTTCCTCTTTTGGTCCGGTATGGGTACCGGAAGTGTAGGGATGTATGGAGCATATCTTGGTACAGTATATTCTGGGCGATATCCGATATTCATACCGTAATTTGGAATCTGGTTGTATGTGAAGCATCTGAAAAGTAATACAAATCACATAATTGTGAAGAGACAAAATATTTTACAGCATTACCTTTTTACCATTTCTTTAATTGTAGCACCTTCATTCATTTTTTTTTTAAATCTCAAAATTCATATTTTTGAATATACAAGTACATATCCAGTTCTTTTCAAAAGTTATACCTCTGTCGCTCAAACAAATCCCCGATATGATGGGGGAAAGGAGTTGGGGTTTTCATGGAATCGCTGTAATGATCAGAATTGTCTCTCTTGTATTGGTAACAGCGTGGGGCTCTCTCATGCTGAACAGCTGAAAAAGACATCGCTCTATCTTTGAGAACTTCTCGGTTATAAGAGGTTATTTTGGAGACAAGAAGTCGAACTAAGCAAAAGCAGAAGAGAACTAAACCGTGTTAAGTTTCTACTCTTTTATAAAAAATAAAAACCAGACGGTTTCGTGTAGGGCCATAATTTCATGCTGTAACTAAAAGCACCTAATGAAGAGAATCCGGCGATACCGACCCTACAATCTGTAAACTGTTGAACTGGGTATGCATTCAAGTGATTGAGTGGGTATTTGGGGGTATCGAATTACTTTTTATTTACAAATTAGCTCTATTTAACACCAGGAGCTGACGTTCATTAAATATTTCTCTAATACTTCATTCCCTAATCTGTATACAAAAACCTCTCGAGTAGTCGCGTGCGCTCGCGAGAGTTCGCCTGCGCAGTGAGAGGAGACAGGTGAGACGAGAATGGTTTTGTCAACAGAGTGTCACTCCCAGTAAGGGGCTTTGTCGTCTGTTAGTGTATGGTCTAATTAACCGATCCTAAGCAAACTGGGCATTGAAATATGTTTATTGTACAACAACTGAATCTCAGGAACAAAGAAACTATCGTTACAAACTTCCCATCTTTTGACAAACAGTATGCTGATACTTGATCACCTAACACTATAAAGACCCGATACAATGAAATGTAAAATAATGTATTCTTAATTTGGTCATTTCTTTTCAATGCAGTTTGGCTTTAGTTGGCGAAACCTGCATTCAATGAAACAAAATACGTTCCCTCCTTCTTTCCATTTCTCTAACTCACACTCTGCTGCGAACCCATTATACATTTTTTGTAGAAGCTAGTATTTATACAAAAATCCAACTAATATAGAAATATACAAGTAGTTATACATGTATTAAATACTAAAAGACGATTGGCAAGATCGATCTGAAATTAATATAATCAACTTCTGTATTTGTTCAACTTCTGCAGCAGACCCACTTGAAGCAATACATATTAGCATGGTTTAGAAATCGCAAGGAAGACACGATTTCACTTCATCATTACACAAAGTTTATGTTGACCCAAACCCTAGAACCGGCAATTGTTATGGATCAGCGCAGATTTTTTCCCGGTATATCCGATCCCGACTGATTGATCACTCCGGAGAAAGGTGCACTCGAGATGACGGATTGGGAAGCATTCTGAGAAAGCACAGGTGAAGTCAACATGATTACCTGAAGTTTGGTAGACAAATATTTTAAGACCATTTGGAGAAAAAGCTACATCCAGAAGCCAAACCTCAAGCACTTGTCCAACCATCCATCAATTAACTTTCAAAGCCTCGTTATCGTACAAAAAGAAATCACTTGTCATTTTTCAGTTCTAAACAACCTTTTTAGAAAGCGAGAGAAATAAGTATATTTGGTTTTATGCCTATTTGGCATTAGAAGATACGAAATTTACTTACCGTCTCGGTTCATCTTCATTTCTAGACATTTCCGGAACCTGCAGGCCTGACATTGGTTTCTTCGCGCTACATCTACAATGCAGTTTCCGTTCTCTTTGCAGACGTATTCCAAACTTCGGCGAATGCTGCGCTTGAAAAATCCCCGGCAACCGTCACAACTTTGGACACCATAATGCTTTCCAGAGGCCTTGTCACCACAGACAAGACATAGCACTTCCGGTTTTCTATCTAGCTGACAAGAGTCTTCAAGATAAAACAGAATGATTTTTTTATTTTAAAAGATTAAAGAGAAATACGTTCAGGTTCAACCACTAATACTTATAGGAAGCAACATTCCGTTAATTTGGGCCAATGAAATGTATATGTATGTATAATTATTTATATTAAATATGTATATACATATACTCTTTTATTGTTCAGTTAGTTAGACAGTTACATAATAAATTTACCTAAATGTGGGCAAAGATTTTATTTAGCTGTTTAAAAACATGATATCAAATAAATATCAAATATATGTTTTCTTATTGTTTCCCCTTTTCTTTTTTTTCCAGAAAAAAACGGACGCATCTGACAATTACACGTAAAATTAAATAATTCATAATTAAACATCTATTATTACCACTTTTATAAGAGCGAGAAATATCCCATATTTCAAGACTTTAATTTTATTTAGACATATAGTTAGGTTTGGGCCTTGATTTATGTCATTTTCCCCCATCGATCATTTTCTCCAAGACAAAAGCTTGAAAATAAATTTTTACCAAAAACTGCTAAACTTTGAATTTAACAATATAGATTAATGTGTATTATGATCCTCCAAAAACTTTTTCCTCTCCTTAAAATATGAAATAAATAACTTTAAATAATTTGAATGTAAGAATTTAAATAAAATATATACAAAGATTGTCATATATAACTTAATCATTTCCATTTCTAAATAAAACAACAATTTATGAACAATGCTTGTGTCAATTTCTTGTTTATCCTAAAAAAGCAAAATAAACACATAATTTGTGAAATAAAAAAACAAAAACAAATTTGTGATGGCTGCCAACACACGAAACCCCATGAGGTCGGGGTCATATGCAGATTAAACATGTCCCGCTGCGATTGAGCGTGTCTTTTGACTGATATTTCTCATGACAATGGGTGGTAACCGTTTATGTTTTTACTCTGCTAAATTTGTAAAACAACAAACAACTCTCCAATATTCTATCATCTGTGACAACTAAATAGCTGAACTTACAAAATTCTATATTCCCTAATTTGTTTATGCAAAACTTTTCCGAAATTAATCGAGATTTTTTTTTTAATGTCCTTTTCATATTTTTTGAGCAATAACTATGATTTTTTTTTTACATTTATAATAATTCTAAGTTAATACATGCTCGCAGATCATGCTGTTAGCCCACCGTGTATTACCCCTTTTGACGTTATTCTACGCAACACCATGTAACACGACTCTAAATAATATTATCAATATTGACTAATTTATAACAAACTTTTGCATTCTATTAAACAAAAGGATAGAATTAAACAGTTATGATTTTAGTTGGTCTTTCATACATGTATCAGTTACACAATATTACGACGATATTCCATGTCCCTACGAGTTCGCATTCAGATAGGGAGAGCTTTATGAAGTATTATGTCACCTTCTTAAATTCTTGCGTAATATTGCTAATATTTGGTATTCCTTTTTAATCTCGATGCCTTTAAAAATGATATAATGACGATAATTTATGGTTAATTAAATGGTTTTATGGATTAATGTAAAAATCCCAAATAAGTTACAAAAATATCTAACTTTTCTTACATATTATTCTACAGCAATGTAAAATCGCAAACAAGTTGAAAAAACACTTACCTTTTATATGTTATTTTACAGCAAAGTAAAATCGCAAATACGTTTCAAAAACACATTAAATTTTTATATGTTATTTTAGTATTTTACAGCAGGAAAAAGAAAGCGTAACTTTATTTAACTTTTATTAAATTTGTTTCAATTATTTTACATTTTTGAACGCTTACTTAGTCATAAGCTTTTAGATCCACCAAAGACATTTCAATTTTCAGGAAGTCTTATTTGTTAATACGCTACAATAAATTTCTTTTACAGATGAAATAAAACATTTACATAATGGCTATAAATGTTAATAAAATCAAATTTAAACCTTGCGATACATATGTAGTGCATGCTCTTTTTTAAAAATCCTGAAATTTCGCTAAATCACTTATTAGAAATTCTTTGAACTTGACAAACGGATTTAGAAAAAAAACATTACATTTTTGTCGCTGCGAATTAAAACTCATTTTTATACCTAGCATTAAAACGTTAGTTTTCCTATTTTTTCAAAACATAGCATAATGAATTTTCCTTTTTTAGTTACAAAAATAATCATGCATACATATATTCATTTATGATACTCCTTAATTGAATTACCAATCGTTCACGTATCGAGAATGTCTTTCGAACGCGACGAATTTAGCCCGAGGTCAACATGATAAAAAGATGAAACGGGTTTCGCATGGGGATAAAAATAAATCGTCACCTTCTTACAAAATTAAAAAAAACTTTCAAAAGTTCTTTTAGAAATAAAAAAAAAAGTCGTTTGTATTAAATATATACCTCTGATAATATCAGGAGACAGGACAGGATTCATTCTTCACGAGGGCCTGTAGAATTGTCGGTATGTGTCGGCTGCTGGTGGAATGTCGTAATACACAACGGATAGCACTGATTTCTCCTCACCCCTAACCCGACGATGATCGCGTCAATCTCGTGCAAGTTGAGCGCTGAATGACATTCCAATCCGACTTCTGATTGGTCGATTGTTTACGCCGTCATCTCATTGATGATTCTTCGTTGGGTGGGTGATACAACGTTGATATTTTAATAACTTTTACATAATCAGCAATCTTCTTTTAATTAGCCATCATTGATGACTGTTTTTAACCATGTAATATTTTGGTCATAAGAGCTTTATATTTTTGGTAAAGTTGCCTAAGATTATCATAGGATTATGTGACATTGCAGGTTTGAATGCTCATCTAGTATCCAGTGGGGAGAATAAGGGGTTTTGAGAGGGATTAATGCGAAGATTAACTGATCAGAAAATTGGGGATTTATTTTTGGCGTTACCTGAGCTGTTCGGGGCACAGGTGAAAGCTGGTCCCGACCCCCCGCTGGTCATGTTGACGTAGCTGGACGACTTTTAAATCTATGACAACCCAGTAGTAATATACCATTGTCGTATTTTTACTGTGATCATAAATCCTGCAAGATTTTCTAAATACAAATTTCCTTGAATAAATTAAACATAACATAAATATTTGCATTTTCGCATTTTAAACTACTAAAAAAATAGTTGTGTATTATTTTTCCCTAGAAAATCCCAGTAACCACAGGGGCACACCGTACAGCTTAATGTTCAACTTCTTTCTTTAAAAAAAAAATTAAAAAACAAGTACTAATAATTTTTTTTATTTCTAAAACGTGAAAGGAGAGAGAGAGAGACTCAAAGAGAGAGAGAGAGATTAGCTATAGGGACTTAAATCAGTTATCGTGAGAGTTTGAATTCATAATAGCTGTCACAACCCTTCCAAAATATATCCACAATTAATGAAAAACATATAGCTAAATGACTTTATGTTTAAGATAAATAACTTAAACCGTCTTCATAAATTCGCGAATTAAAAAAAATGATAAAAACCCAAAGTGAATTTTTCTTCCCCCCCCCCAAAAAAAAAAAACGTTGAGTATAAGATATTTTTCACTTAAATCATCATACTGTACATACATTCTGGTTAATATTCATGCAGTGGCAATTTGATAGACAACTTCGTAAAAAAGTACTCAGTACATCGAGAATTATATTTTTATTTAAGTAAAACTTTACTTGAATAAAGAAAATATTACTTTTAAATATTCTTTAAAGAGACTTTTTAACAATGTTACATTTTTCAGTACCAAAGGAAACCGAATATTTCTTAATATTTAAGAAATTCATTATTTATGAAATTTCGAATCAAAATCAGTCAAAAAAAAATATGGGAATCCATATACTGGTATCTAAATTTGTGTTTGTGTTACGAACCTTTCTAAATTGCACACTGAGATTTTAAGCTTTCGTAGTATTTTAATGCATTAGTGAGATGTACAACAATGTGTCTTACATTTAAAAGTAAATAAATTGAAATCTGAAGTTAACTACCAGTTTGTAATAAATTCAAGCTTTCTATATATCATCATCGATCTTTTTTTGGAGGTACTACCATACCTTTTCCTTTTAAGTATGCAGCAGAGATTTCTAATCGCAAACAGTTTATTGTCTTAGAGAATTTTTCCTCGGATCAAAAGGCAGGCTCCCAGTGTTAAAAATTTGATAAGATACCAAAGCTTAATATTTACATTAAAGATTCATATTTACATTTCGAGACCCTATTTTTTGCAGGTTAAAGAAAAAACAAACAAAAAGAATTCGATTATTCACGTTAAAAACTGAACATATTTTAATATCTTTGGGACTTTCTATCAACAAGATCTAAACCATATGAAATATCAGCTGTGTGTCAACTTTATAATATGTGAAGGCAAAAGTAGCTGGACTATACAGGTATTTTATTCATTAGCATTTTCAAAGTAGGAGATTCATGTATTTCTAAAAAAAAATTATAATAACTGTGCTGTAGCCTCATTTGATCACTTCCGTATACTCAAGTGTGATGATGCTCACACGGCTCTTCATCTTAAAGGAATAAGGGAGAAGTCTTCAGTATTTATTTCTAACTTTTAAAACAAACGTAGTAATACTAAGGGAAAATAAAGTATTTTCATTATAGTATTAAAATACAAAATCTGTCTTGTAACCCTTTGGAAAATTATTCTACAATCCTTACCATTATTTGTTTTAACAAGTTTATGATAGTAAGGAGAGCGCATGCTCAAGCATCCGACAGGGACAGAAGTAGGACTATGTAAACGACAAATAATTCAAAGATAATTGATGTTGCTTTCTCCTCCATCAGAAACCAAACGTCGACATGAACAGGAATCACGGAGCAAACGTCTGCTTCTCTTCATCCAGAGAAGTGTCATTGTAACGCAGACGACATCAACAATGGTAAGTATGGCCGTCCATGCTAAATCACATATCTAGTCATCAATGGTCGGAATTCCTCCCTAATTGGGAACTATTGGATAATAACGGGAACGACTCGGCGGCCATTAGCGCGTGCTCGACACTATTCTCCTTGATAATACTCTTAGTGTATCAACGAAGAACCAAGTCTCAATTACTGTTTCATTCATTGACTAATTCATTCCATTTCTAATTTTATAACCCTTTATTTTTTGTCTTCAGTCAAAGAAATCATACGTTGATATTTCAATAGCATATAGTCCTAACGTTATATGAATATGCAAGAGATAAAATTTTTGTTTACCTACTTTTAGTTTAGTTTTAAATATACATGTAATTTTATCACAGGCACGTAGTATTATGTTTGAAAGGGATGTTGGGGGGGGGGGG
>PRKT01000011.1:671781-688277 GCA_003671525.1 Saccostrea glomerata | reverse complement strand
GGGGGGGGGGGGGGGGATTCAACTTACCGGAAAATATCCGGCAAGTTAATTAAGAAATATGTCGACCCAAACTCTTGAAAATTTTATTTTTTGGGGATGAGGTGGGGATAGGTTCAAACTTTTTTCTTAATCAAATTTTCTTCACATTACCATCTACATCTGATTTGAATATTTTTACTACAAAAAGAGGGTCTAACAGCCTTTAAATGAACACAGATTTCAATAGCCAAAACGCACAGTTTTCAGCAATAAAATGAAATGTAATTTAATTTTTTTTAACAGAGCCTTTTTTTTCAAGGGGGTATAAATCGTTAAAGATTAGCCATGACCACAACACCCTTTTTAATCTTACCATACAAGATAATCATCTCACACTTCTTGGCTTTAAGGTAAGTTCATATCCTTCAATATACACATGTATATCTATATAAAAATATTACTTTGATAAAAACTTATAAGGAACTATTTTGATTTGCTTTTTCATTAGAAAATTAACATAAATAATAAAACGATAATAAAATCAATTTAAGTACAGTGTATTTATATATAGACGTACATATACCTATACATGTACTTAGATCCGCATTTTTGAGGACAGGTCCGCGTTTTCAAGAGGAGACAAGGTCACTTTCACTTTGGTTAGTATCTCGTACAATAATAACTCTGCAAATTCCAAGAGTGGGGGGGGGGGGGGGGAGGTTCCGGGTCACCCACCCTCTTACTAGATCCGCGCGGTAGCTAAACCATAAAATTTACTGAAAACTTAAACAGAAATAGATCTATTTTAATATCAGTTTTAGAAAATTAGATAAGAAAAAAATCTTGCTTTCCGCGACAATTTAATACCATTTTCCGCGATTTTTTTTTTTGTTGCCTTTTCTCGACTTCTTTTAACATGGATATCTTGACAAGGACAAGTAATTTGCTGTGCTTCTATCTTTTTTTAACTACTGAGCTCGTTTGATATTTTTTTACCAACGCATAGCAATTTCTTTTGCATCGGTGGAAATATTGTGGCTCTTTTGCATCGGTGGAAATATTGTTGCTCTCAGGCTCTGCCTGTTTTTTTCCTACACTGTAAGAAAAACTAAATCGATTTTTCAGATCACCTGAAAAATTAATGGCACCTTTTAAAAATCTTCTCAAAAAACATTGGGCCTGGAAAGATGAAGCACCCTCAGGATATGTGGATTTAAGTTTGTTCAAATCATGACCCCCGGGGGAGATCGGGGCCACAATGGCATAGGAATATATAGGAAAAATCTTTAAAAATCTTCTTCTCCAGAACGACTGGGCAAGGAAAGATGAAACTCATGTGGAAGCATTTTCAGGTAGTGTAGATTCAATTTTGTTCAAATCATGACCCCCGGGGATAGGGCGGGACCATAATTATAGCTGATCAAAGTTTTACATAGGAATACACAGGAAAAATCTTTTAACATTCTTCTTCTCCAGAACCATTGGACCAGGAAAGATGAAACTCATGTGGAAGCATCCCCAGGTAGTGTAGATTCAAGTTTGTTCAAATCATGACTTCCGAGGATAGGGCGGGGCCACAATGGCTGATCAAAATTTTACATAGGAATACCTAGGAAGAATCTTATAAAAATCTTTTTCTCAAGATCAGCAAAGCTATGAATGGTGATATTTATATGGAAACATCCTCAGAGTTAATTCAAGTTTGTTCATATCATGACCCCCGGTAGATAGAACGTAGATAGAATGATATTGTCCTACGGACCCGGTTTAACGATAGAATTCGTTCCGTGTATTCGTAATGTAGCAAAAGAAACATGGGCGATAACTCGTACTCACTATAACTCAGTGCATTTACTACGAACAATCTAGAGAGTTCCGAATGTAAACATGGCAGGTAAATTTGAAGCGAGAGAATAACGTTGAGAAAATTAATTGGATTTTCGTCTTTAGATGGATTATTTTCTGGGATAAAAGGGATAAGCAATCTCAAAAAGGTTTGTTTTGATTAATTTGGTAGTTATTTCCAGTGCAAATCCTTTTATATTCTCCAAAATCGTTTCGGAGCGGATCCGCTCCGATTTGCTACATTGCAAGTATATGGGACGTATTCTAACTGTGGTGAGGGCTTGTACCGAGACACAGATCATTCTAACTAGACCCCCGGGTATAAGGTAGGGCCATGATGGGCAATCAAATCTTTACATAGAAATACACTGTAAATAAGAAAAATCTTTAAAACTCTTCTTCTCACGTATGCTGAAATCATATATGTATGCCGATGGCTCAAGTGAGCTTTTCTGATCACATTTTGTCTGTATTCCGTCTGTCCGTCCGTCTGTCTGTCTGTAAACTTTTTACATTTTCGACTTCTTCTCAAGAACCGCTGGGCAAATTTCAACCAAACTTGCCACAAAGCATCCTTGGATAAAGGGGATTCAATTTTTTCAAATGAAGGGCCACGCCCTCATTCAAGGGGAGATAATTGGGAATTAATAAAAATTTGGTGGCATGTTTTAAAAATCTTCTTCTCAAGAACCACTGTGCCAGGAAAGATGACACTTATGGGAAAACATCCTCAGGTAGTGTAGATTCAATTTTTGTTCAAATCATGACCCCCGGGGGTAGTGCTGGGCCACAATGGCCGACCAAATTTTTACATAGACATATATAGGAAAATTCTTTTGAAAATCTTCTTCTAAAGAACCACTGTGCCAGGAAAGATGAAACTTATATGGAAGAATCCTCAGGTAGTGTAGATTCAAATTTGTACAAATCATGACCCTCGGGGGTAGGGCGGGGTCACAATGGCCGACCAAAGTTTTACATAGAAATATGTAGGAAAATTAAAAAAAAAATCTTCTTCTAAAGAACCACTGTGCCAGGAAAGATGACACTTATATGGAATCATCTTCAGGTAGTGTAGATTTAAGTTTGTTCAAATCATGACCCCCGGGGTAGGGCGGGGCCACAATGGCGAACCAAAGATTTACATTGAAATATATAGGAAAATTCTTTAAAAATTTTCTTCTTCAGAACCACTGTGCCAGGAAAGATGACACTTATATGGAAGCATCCTCAGGTAGTGTAGAATTAAGTTTGTGCAAATCATGACCCCCGGGGCTAGGGCGGGGCCACAAAGGTCGACCAAAGTTTTACATAGAAATATATATGAAAATTCTCTGAAAATCTTCTTATCAAGAATAACAAAGCCATAATTGATCATATTTATATGGAAGCATCCTCAGGTAGTGTAGATTCAAATTTGTTAACATCATGACCCCCGGGGGTACATGTAGGGCGGGACCACAATGGCCAACCAAAGTTTTACATTGAAAAATATAGGAAAATTCTTTAAAAAATCTTCTTCTTTAAGAATTGTAAGGCCATAATTGATCATATTTTTATGGAAGCACTTCAGGTTGTGTAGATTCATGTTTGCTCAAATCATGACCCCCAGGGGAAGGGCGGGGCCACAGTGGACAAACAAAGTTTTACATAGAAATATATAGGAAAATTCTTCAAAAAATCTTCTTCTCCAGAATAGAAAAGCTATAATTGATCATATTTATATGAAAGCATCCTCAGGTAATGTATAATCAAGTTTGTTAACATCATAACCCCCAGGGGTAGGGCGTGGCCACAATGGCAAACCAAAGTTTTACATAGAAATATATAGCAAAATTCTTTAAAAATCTTCTCAAGAAAAGCAAATCTATAATTGATAATATTTATATGGAAGCATCCTCAGGTAGTGTAGATTCAAGTTTCTTCAAATCACAACCCCCGGGGGTAGGGCGGGGCCAAAATGGCCAACCAAGGTTTTACATAGATATATATAGGAAAATTCTTTAAAAATATTCTTCTCAAGAATAGCAAAGCCATGATTGGACATAAGACTACTTTTGGATTTAAACTTTTCAATAATTAACCAATTTCTACCTTTTCCTAGCCACAGTGCTCAGGTGAGCGATGTGGCCCATGGGCCTCTTGTTTTTTAATTTCTCTCTCTTACTTTCAACAAATTAGAAATAAAGTTGTACGACTTTATAATTTTTATCCGGAAGTGTTGATATGGTATAAAACCTGCAAGAAACAAAACTACTTTTCCCGGATTAAAGCAAGAGTTGTCAACCGCGACAATTTCAAGGATTAATTTGAAATTTTTGATTTAGGTAAGTAATAATTTTTTTTCACTTAATACACGAATTTTTAAACATTTAATTATCAAATGCGTTTAAACGCTAATAAATACACCTTTAAGTATAATATCATGCCGATTTTTAAAACAAAATCCGAAGGTTTTTTTTCAAAGTCATTTAATTTTCGACAGTTTGAAGAAATTTAAGGAGATGGAAAATAAACTTTATATCCCAATATTTAAAAAAAATAGGTTAATAAACAGTAATAAAAAAATTATAATCGATCTGAAATTATCTTTTTCGATATAAAATCATTTAGTGCGTTCATTAAAACACATTTCCGGTCAATTTTTTTTAAAATTAAATGTCTACAAGTTTATTAATTGTAATTCTTCCCACTAAGAGTTTTTTTTCTCAGAAAGGCCAGAAAAAAGGCGAAAGAAAGCAGGTCCTACCAAAATAATGATCCATCAATTATAGAACAGGCTGTTAAAGCTGTACAGTCTGGGACGCTGTCTCTTAGAAAAACAGCAGAGAAGTTTTATGTGAAAATGTCAACACTGTGTGATAGGGTGACCAAACGAGTTTCTATTGACGCAAAGTCTTGGCCGGTGCTTTCAAACGAAATAAAAATAAAAGAATTATTAAAAATGTAACTGAAAGTGCCGGGGTTTTTTTGGTATATCCAGAAAACAACTACTTCATCGAGCTGGAGTTTTGTGCAAACGAAACAAAATAACTGGCTTCGAAAATTTCACGCATACAACACTGGGGGAAAGGTTTTAAAAACGACACACCGAAGGCTAGAAAAAGCTTGGTACTGTTTGGACAAGAATGCTTAATGGCTGTGTGGTCGAAAAGTACTTCGCAGACCTCTCTTTTTGCAAAATCTAAATTTGCAAGATTCACTAGAGAATCTCTGGAACTGCGATGAAACGGGGAAGCAATTAGAACATACGCCCATTAATGTAATTGCCAGACGTGGCAGCAAATCTGTTGTTGGCCACACTGGCAATGATCGGTCAAACATTACCATTATTGCCTGTGTAAATGCCCGTGAGGATTCTATGCCCCCTATGCTAATTGTAAAGGGACTGGCAAAAAGTAACTATTTGGTTTTAACACCGCTGAGTCTCTCAAAAATTCCCTTTGGGCCTTCAACGAAAAGGCCTGGATGAATGACGAGTTGGGAGAACAGTGGTTTCGTGATGTTTTTTGCCTCACTGTGGCCCAGAGAGACCCAACTTCTCATTCTGGATGGCCACGGATCGCATGAAACGCTGGGTTTGCTGGAACTAGCAGCGGAGGAAAACATTCTAGTACACATTTAAGCCATACCTCCACATACCACATATTTACTGCAGCCACTTGACAGAACTGTCTTTGGGCCATTTAATAACTCATAAAATTGAGTTTGTTAAGAGTTTCTATCCGAACTCCTGTGCCAATTAATTAACATGGACATTTTGCCAAGCATGGGAAACGGCAACAACAACAAAATATCTGTATTGGTTTTAGGGCCTGAGAGATCACAGATCACTGTGAGATTCTTCTTCCGAAAATACTAGTACTTCCCGTACTTTCTGTGGAAACAAAAAAGAAAAGTCGGGCAATAACAACTCATCGTTTGCTTACAAATTGCCGACCAATGGTCATCAATGAAAAACAGGCAACTGCCGAGAAACAGAAAAAATTGAAGAGGAAAAACAAAAACAAACTTAAGAGAGAACTAAACAAATTAAAATCTAGAAGTCTCTGATGAGACTGTAGCTCAACTGGTCTCAACATATAACAAAGGAAAAGTAAACTTGGATATGAAACTTTACAATATGCAACAATAAATAGAATTATGTATCTTAGTGTGGTGTACTTGTTTGCCAAATTATATTAAAATCGGACCAAAATTGTAGGAGGAGTAGCGTTTTGAATTAATTTTACAGACATTTCTATTTTTAGTAACTATGGCAACATCGTTCATTAAAATAAACAACTGATGCACTAAATTGTGTATCTAAGTGTAGTGTACTTGTGTGCCAAGTGACATTGAAATCAGACAAACACTGTAGGAAGAGTAGCGTTTTAAAGGAATTTCACAGAAATTTCAATTTTTAGTTACCCTAGCAACACTGTTCACCGAAATCAGAAAACCAATGCACTATACACGATTCCAAAAATTCGCGCACTCAAGTTGCTTCCCTTTATTATGACGTCAGACGAGGAATTTCCAATCGCTTACATAATGTAGTATGAATAGGCTTATTTACATCGGGTCGGGGTTGGTCTACTTGATTACAGGTCACCTATTTTTAGCGCCTTCCTTTGATCCGACACTGCCGAGTACAGACGCACCTCCGTCCATCTCCGGTGTTTTCGGGTTTGAGTCCATTCTAACCCTTGGTAAGCTTCATTATATTAAATATATTGAAATATACAACATTGGTGTAGAACAATTCAGTTAATTAATTTTTTCTGATCAGATGAAATTTACATTGTTTACCGTAGTCAGCCATTGGCGCCAAATTCAAAACAAAACACAAATCGATTTTGGGTTCTTTACTGATTCTTTTGGTTTCACAATTTATTTCATTTTACAAACACTGGTTGTTGACACAACTAGTATTTTTTTCTTGGTAGTATTTTTCCCCTCCTCCCCATTGGTATATTACGCGAATTTCACAATGGGTCCAATCAATATGCAAACAGCTTCTGAATTAGTAATGTCAAACATCCTAGATCAACGTACCATATCTATGTAATAGCAGTAAGAAAAAGTTAAATGTAAATATCCTCGGTAAATATACAGATGTACCAGAAAGTCAATGGAAAAAATGGGAATACAATGAAGTGGTGTTATTTGGGGGTGCTACTAGTTTACAGTCAGATTTGTGGTATGGTATGAAAGATAATGATACTAGCATAAGAGAGTTGAGTGTGAAATTAGAGAGACAGGAAGAAGAGTTGCAAGTAGAGAGAGGGAGAAGAAAGAAAGAAAGTAGAGTTTGCATTAGAACAAGAAGCTCAACAGAGAAAATGATTTAGTGCTATACCAGCAGATAGCATTAACACAAGACTACATTCTGAAAGAAAACAATCAAGGTCAAAACAAAACAGAAAAAGCAAAATACAAGATACCAAAGACACATATAGTCATGCTAGATAAAACATATTCAAGGCACATATGATGAAAACACAAGAGTAAGGAAACATCATAGAAAACCAAAATGCCAATCCTCTTCTCCCTCCTCATCTTCACGATCCTCTTCCTCTTCCTCCACTAGTGACTCTGACTATCGCAGACACAGACAAAAAAATCGCTGTCCAACATCAAAATTACAAACATTTAGTAGTGACGGGATGATCAGCTGGGACACATTCATTAAACAATTTGAAAAGGGAGCTAACAGGCATGACTAGGAAAATAGTAGCGTACTGACAAATTGTTCACTAGCTTAGATTGACAAGCATTAGAATATGTCTGTAAGATTGACTTAGACAGCTACAAAAAGATCAAGAAAGAAATGAGCAAAAGATTCAATATTAAAGAGAACCCTATCTCAGCTATACGCAAGCTGCAGTACATGAAACAACATGAGAATGAATCACTACAACAGTTTGCACAAAGAGTTCACTTCATCACCATTGATGGTTACAAAGAATCGGCCAAGAAATCAGTCAAACAGAAAACTTCCTTACAGGATGCAGGGATAAAGAAGCTGCCAGGACACAGATGGAGAAGAATCCTAAAGACATCCATGAAGCTCTAGATCTCATTAGAACTACAATCGCTAATCAACAAGCAGTTTATGGATCTAGCAAGCCCTACTATCACAGACAAGTTTCATTTGAACCATCACCAATACATAAAACAAAAAAGTTGGAACAAATTGAAGACATGGTCTTCAGTATTAAACAAACACTAGATGACAAATTTTCCAATGCTGGGGTTTCAAGAAATACACCAAGGTTCGAATCTAGGTCAAGGTCAAACAGTCCTCTAAATTACGGTCAACCCTTCAGATCTAACAGTCCCTTCAAAAGCACTCAAAATTCAACAATGCAAAACAAGTCATTTCAAACATCCAGTAACTCTAGATCTCCATCTACCTTCAAAATTTACATACAGAACTTCAAGTCCATATATATCTACTCCAACAAAACCACAGTCCTCAACCAACTCCCCAAATTCCTCAGTAAATTAAAACTCCAAGTAACTAGTTTAGCTGACCGTAGCCTGGTTAACGATGAACAACAAGGTCAGAATCTTCAAGTAAACATTAATCAAAATTCAAAAGGTTTGATTGTCGATAGCCTTCAAACAACACCAGTTGTTGACACAGCAGCTATGGTGACCTTGGTCATTAAAAGTATTTTCCCGGGTGAAGCAATTCCACTCTTACGTCACAAAACATGACACTCAAAGGTTTAGGTGAAAATGAAATAACAGGGCAACTGTACAAAATGTTTTGTGTCAGAATTAATCTCAATCATACTCTATCGATATGTGTGCAGATGACAGTTCAAAGTAAATCTATCCTACCAGCAAATTCAGTGGGGTTTGTCAGTTTTGCTCTAAATAGGCCCCTAGACTCCGATTTTATAGTAGAACCCTTTGATTCTTCAGAATTTTTGTGTTCTTCAGTTCTGGGTGATGGTGAGACTCTTAAAGTGAAGGTTGTCAATGACTCAAACAAAACGGTGAAATTAAAAGTAGGTCACCACATTGGAAATGTAGAGTCAGATGAAGTTGTTACGAATGGAATAGATCCTAAACCTGTCATTAACAGAACATCCATGACAATAACACACCCACAAATCTAGCACTACCTATTCATGATTCATGTTCAAGATCTTTTTAAAAGGTCAAGTGCAGGAATATATAAAGAACAGGTCAAAATGTTAGGGTGTTTATTACAAGAATATTCAACCATATTTTCTCAGGGGAAGTTAGATCTATGTTGTCTGAAAGGTGTAAAACACAGTATTGTACAGGAAATGGCCCTCCTGTAAAACAAAAATTTAGAAGAACTCAACTAGGGTTTCAAGATAAAGAAAAAGAGCACTTACAGACATTGTTAGATGCAGGGGTCATTACTCCATCTTGTTCCGAGTTGGCATCTGCTCCAGTTTTAGTCAAGAAAAAAGACGGTAGTGTCAGGTATTGTGTAGATTTTAGGGATCTAAATGCAAGGACTGTAAAAGAATGCTATCCGCTACCCCTTATTTCTGACTGTATGGATGTTCTGTATGGCACAAAATTCTTTAGCGCTTTTGATCTAGCCATGGGTTATAATCAAATTGAAATAGATTAAAATAGTAAACAGAAAATGGCCTTTTAGACTATATGGTCTTTTGAACACCAAGGTCTAGTCTTGAGAGTTATGACTTCGGAAGAACTCTTAGTCTACAAAGATGATATCAATGTCTTGGGCAAAAATTTCTCTAAATCAATCATTTTAGAAAATCTCAGAAAAGCTATTGAAAGATTTAGAGAATACAACCTAAAGTTCAACCAAATAAATGCACTCTGTTCAGACAAGAAGTAGAATTTTTGGGTAGGATAATCAATCATGAAGGTGTACATGTTTCTCAAGATAAAATAAAAACAATCAAAGAGTGGCCTACCCTTCAAGACAAAACACAACTTCAGGCGCTCTTATGGTTTGTTAATTACCACAGAGATCACATCAAGAATTTTGCAAAATTAGCAATACCCTTGTATGACTTACTTCAAAAGAAAGCTACACTAAACTGGACTCAATATCACCAGAATACTATGAATGACTTCAAAACTACCTTTACCAGCCGAGAATGTATTAAATTTCCAACTCCAGATGGTACATTTTTACTGGATACTGATGCCTCCTATCATTCCATTGGTGCAATCCTATACCAAATCTATGATGGTAAGGAAGATGTCACCAGTTATGCAAGTCATACATTACTGAAGGAACAACGTAAATACTGCACAACAAGGACAGAATTATTTGCTGTAGTGTGGTTCTATCGACACTTCAGACATTATCTCCTTGGTAGGCCATTTATCATCAGAACAGACCACAACAGTCTCACATGGTTGACGAGGTTCGAAGCTAGATAGTCTTCCTTGTGGTGGATGTCATTATTGTACGAGAGCCCACCATCAATGGTCAAGATTTCAACTGGATGTGAATAATGTGATTCCCCTAAGTATAAAATCGGACAATCTCTCTTTTCCGAAAATACTGACCACATCCTGCAAACAAACACAGCAACAAAACATCCAGCCAACTTTTTCTAACTGGTCTGAAACATTCAAAGATCACAATTTTTGAAGACTAGGTCCAATTTTTCATTGGTTAGAAAAACACATAGAACCATCAGATTTTGAACTCAGACTGACCAGTCCTGAAACTAGGGCTCTTTGGTTATGTAAAAATAGACTCTTCATAAAAAAGTGTTCTATTCTATGAATGGGTGAAATGTCCTGATAGAATGGTTCGTATTGTAGTCCATACATCTTTGAGACAAAAGGTACTTTCCCTGTCCCATGATACAAAATCTTCAGGTCATTTAGGGACAGAAAAAACTTAAGCAACATTGAAATCATCTGCATTTTGGCCCAATATGGTTACTGACTGTCACGATTATGTAAAATCCTGCTCTGCCTGCAACAATAACAAAAACCTACCATGACTGCTAGGCCTTTTTTTTAAAAACAGTTTATGCTGGTTATCCCATGGAGAGGGTTCATCTCGACATTATAGGTCCTTTTCCCCCAAGTGAGGCTTGAAATATGTATATTTTGGTAGATAAATTTTCCAAATGGATAGAAATAGTACCTATACCAGATTAAAATGCAGAACATTTCATTGTCAATTTTGGATGTCCATTAGAAATATTCAGAGACCAGGGTAGACAATTTGAATCAAAATTGTTTTGATCACTTTGTCAGTCACTAGAAATAGCAAAGAAAAGAGCAACTCCTTATCATCTTAGTTCTAATGGTCAAGTAGAACGATATGACAGCACAATCGTTTAAATGATTCGTTGTGTTGTAAAGAATAAAAATGGAGATTGGGATCAACATCTTCCTCTATTAGGCATGGCCCCAAGAGCAATAGTTTACAAACAAAAAGGGTTTACCTCAAACAGGTTGATGCAAGGTAGGGAAGTCATCCGCCTACTCCATCTCATGTCTGGTACAGAGAATCAAATTCTGAAGCCTTGTGAGCCTTCTCTTTGGGTTCAAGAGTTGGAGAAACATCTGTCTGAAGCCCATGAAATCTGCAGGTCACAAATCAAATCCTCACAACCTAGGCAAAAGAAAAATTATGATTTATGAGCTCTTGTCAATAGTTTTCAAATTGGGGATATAGTTCTTTTAGCTAATTCAGCAAGCAAAGTTGGTCAATCAAGAAAATTAATATCTCCATGGAAGGGCCTTATTTAGTGGTAGATGCAAATCCTCCATTGTATAGAATTAAAGACAGAATGGGGGAACAGGTAGTTCATCAGATAGATAAAACTTAGCCCAGTTCAACCCAGCTCAGACAGAGGAGAAATGATTTATTTTCTGAACAAAAGCAGGGTGATGTCACTTATGATTCCACCGAGACCCAGGTTACTGATGTGCCTGCTAGTAGCATCACTCCATCAGAGGTTTATCCGGCTTTTGAACCTCCTCCAGATGTCGCTTCATCCTCTGAGTCCTACAAAACAGAAAATACTAGTACTACAAGGACAAGAGGGGGGAACATAGTCAAAACCCTCCAAACACCTGAAATATTATTGTAAATAACTGATATCTGTGACTACTATTTTTATGCTTGAAAAATATGTACATTTTCAGATAAATATTTACAACTTTTCTTGTAAATATCTAATCTCATTGTTGAAAAAAGTTCACACTTCATCAACAATTTATTTTTGCATAAGAAATGAAGTTAACATTTTCTTTCCTTTTGGTTTCATACAAACTTACTCGTGTATTATTTCTTTAGATATCTGACATCTACTGAAAATGGCTTCTGTAGAGAATCTCTATGACCTAACTTTGAGGAAAGCATTATTCACCCGATGAAGAACAAGAGAATATCCCACCTTCTTCTGGAACCTTAAAAAAATAAGAGAAAATGCTCTTCGTGCAGTTTTCTGCAGGAGTTATGAAGGGGCATGTTATACTAATACATCTTTCCTGCAAACAGAGGACCAAACACCATCAAATTCCGTTTTTCCAAGAATGTGTCTCTTTGGCAAAATAACCCAAAAGCCCTTGATTGTTCATGAGAGAGATTCTTCAGATGGTGAGGAGCAGATATCATTCTGAGTATTCTTAAAGACATGGATGCTTTGCACATTCCAGTCCATAGGCTATGCTTCACGGGGAGTTCAGATGAACTTGAGAAATGGAAGTAATCTCTACCGAATCTAAAATTTGGAATACCGCCAAAATCTATATCATCCACAATAAGGAAGATTCCTCTAGACAATAAACTACTTGAATCTGACGGTCCGTATCCTTCTACTCGTGGGTCCTGGTCCGTGTCTTCTGTAGCTACACAACCATCACGATACTGCCAAATATTTCTATAAGATTTAACTGTGTACATTTATATATTATCATATATTTTTATGCTGACATTCTATTAACATGTATGTACTCATGATGTTTACACATCTCGAGTGTAGCATGCATCAGTCTTCATTAACATGTTTTTATGTAAAAAAAAAAAAAACGATTTATTTTAGATGTTTTCACATCTTTTCCACTTCTTTTTTTTAAAGTGTACATAAAACGATACCTTGACTTCCATTTCCTCAACAGCACACATGGCATGGTACGACACATTGATGTTTTGTATACAGTGATTGACATTAAGTCTCTTCTTCGCAAAAAAAATCCAAAAATGTGCATTAAAGAAGTCGTACTTAAATTGATTCATTTTTATATGTTGTTACTTTTCCTACATGAACGGGGGGAATGTAGTATAAATACGCTTATTTACATCGGGTTCGGTCTACTTGATTACAGGTCACCTATTTTTAGCGCCTTCCTTTGATCCGACACTGCCGAGTACAGACGCACCTCCGTCCATTTCCGGTGTTTCCGACACTGCCGAGTACAGACGCACCTCCGTCCATCTCCGGTGTTTTCGGGTTTGAAGCCATTCTTATCCTTGGTCAGCTTCATTACATTAAACATATAGAAAAATTCATGTATGAAGTGGAAACGTTGGCAAAGCGACAATCGAGGAAATTCGAGATACAACACAATCGCTTTCAACATAAGCTCAGGTTAATGCAAGTATATAGTAAGATATAAGTTTATTGTTGAACACTTTTGGGTTACAATGCGTTAAACATGACAAAATTTATTTTATCTTCAAGTATATATTTAAGAATATTACTTGTGTTCATCTCTATCTTCCTATGGTATTTCATGTCACATGATTTTTATTAACAAGAGGCCCACAGGCCTTATAGGTCAGCTGAGCATTATGCAACAACTTTCCAGTGATTGAATTTGATTCATGTTTTAAGCCAGATGCTAAGGCATTCACAATTTTGAAAAAGGCACCATTGATCATCATAACTATACACTTAGCAGTTGCTTAGTTTGGCTACTTAATACCCATACGCGAAGTAGGGTAACAAAAAAGCATTTCAACTAATCAGTTATATCAGCAATAATCAGTAGTGCCCCTACCACACATGAACCCCTGACCCTTATGCCTAGATCCACACATTGCACAATTTTTGAAAAGACATCCTTGCTTTTCAAAAATCTAATACCAAAGAGCAGATTTCAAACAATTCATTCATTTTAAGTCTATAAGTACAGCCCCCCCCCCCCCATGGTACCCCTGACCCTAGGGCCTTGAAATTCACAAATCTGGAAGGTTAGGATCCTTGCTCATAACTATATAGGTAGTTCTTCTGCTATATACCCAGGAGCGGAGAGGAAAAATTTTCAAAGATTTTATGTATTTTCACTATAAAATCAACAGAGCCCTAACACCAGAACCCCTGACCCTGGGGCCATAAAATTCACAATTTTAGAAGAGGCATTCTTGCTCATCATAACTATGCACTTAATTAGTTTATTCAATACCCTGGAGCAGAGAAGAAAATTATCAAAGAATTCATGTATTTTCACTATATAATCAATAGAGCCTCAACCTAACACCAGAACCCACCCTGGGGCCATAAAATTCACAATTTTGGTGGAGGCATTCTTTCTCATCATAACTATGCACTTATTTAGTTTATTTAATACCTAGGAGCAGAGAAGATTTTCAAAAAATTTATGTATTTTCACTATATAATCAATAGAGCCCCGCCCTAACACCAGAACCCCTGACCCTGGGGCCACAAAATTCACAATTTTGGTAGAGGCACTCTTGCTCATCATAACTATGTACTTAGTTGGTTTATTTAATACCCAGGAACAATGAAGAAGATTTTTTTAAAAAAATCATGTATTTTCACTATATAATCAATAGAGCCCCGCCCTAACACCAGAACCCCTGACCCTGGGGCCATAGAATTCACAATTTTGGTAGAGGCATTCTTTCTTATCATAACTATGCACTTAGTTAGCCTATTTAATACCCAGGAGCAGAGAAGAAGATTTTCAAAAAAATTCATATATTTTACTATATAATCAACAGAGCCCCGCCCTAACACCAGAACCCCTGACCCTGGGGCCATTAAATTTACAATTTTGGTAGAAGCACTCTTGCTTATCATAACTATGCACTTAGTTAGTCTATTTAATACCCAGGAGCAAAGAAGATTTTAAAACCATGTATTTTCACTATATAATCAATAGAGCCCCGCCCTAACACAAGAACCCCTGACCCTGGGGCCATAAAATTCACAATTTTGGAAAAGGCATTGTTGCTCATCATAACTATGCACTTAGTCTATTTAATACCCATGAGCAGAGAAGAGGATTTTCAAAGAATTCATGTATTTCCACTATATAATCAATAGAGCCCCACCCTAACACCAGAACCCCTGACCCTGGGGCCATAAAATTCACAATTTTGGTAGAGGCACTCTTGCTCATCATAAATATGTACTTAGTTGGTTTATTTCATACCCACGAGCAGAGAAGAAGATTTTGAAAGAAATAATGCATTTTCACTATATACTTATTTAGCCCCGCCCTAGCACTAGAACCCCTGACCCCAGGGACATGAATTTCGGAATTTTGGTAGAGGACTCAATGCTGATTACAATCATGCAAACAGTTTGACTGCTTGATGTCCAGGAGTAAAGAAGAAGAGTTTTAAAGATTGCATTAATTTTAGTGGTTTTGGCCCCACCCTTCATGCCCCAGGGGGGGGGGGGGCAGGGATCATGAAATTCACAATTTTTGTTTCCCTTCACCCATAGTTGCTTTGTGCCAAATTTGGTTGAAATTGGTTCAGTGGTTGCAGAGAAGCTTAAAATGTTCAAATGTTAACGCACAACGCACGACGACGGACAAAAACGGATAGCAATAGGTTTACTCAGGTGACCTAAAAATTTAGGAAAACTTCTCGTCTGGTTGCCTGGAGTTGGGAGTGTTGCCGGAATGGGCTTTATGGCATCTGTGAAGATTGTTGTTTTGTCGGATTGTGTACCGTTGGCTCTTCCTATGGATTTCTCATTAAAATTATATTAAAATATATATTTTTTGTCCTTCCGGACAACATATTAAGCTAATATGATACTCCTCGGCTGGTTGCGTTCTGGAGTTTCTTTACTCGCGAGTATTTGAAGAAAGAAGTCCTTTGAAGATTTCTATGAAGATTCCTTTCACTGTCCTATACAACACATCAGTATTTACCCAGATTTTTATGGAAAGCAATCTCAAATGAAGTTTTAATATTTTTTATAGAGAATTTCAGAAGCGGAGATATCGATCCAAGCTGTCAAGAGAGGGAGGGCGTATCAATGCCTAACTTGTGAGGAGCCGATGACCAAGTATGTAGGAGAGGACGCAGGTCATCGCCCATCTGTACAAGTACCACATACCACTGGACCAGGTGCCTTATTACTGATCGTTATGCCATTTTCTGACAACAGAACAGGACAAGTCGACTGCCCATGTTAAGGGATATGCCAAACATGTGGAAGCAGTGAAAGCTCTAGAGAAGAGTGGGACGCCCCTGGAAAACTATCTAAGAGCGAACCCGAATCCCGTGCACCTGATTGAGGGAGTACATTTTATTATATTGAGCAGAGAGGAGTCCAGACAGCACTGGATGAAAATCAACGCCAGTATCAGTAGCTCCTAACCCAACTCCCAAAGTGCCGACCTCTGCACCAGTGACCTCCAGTCTAGTTAGTCCTCCAGAGGCAGCTCTCACCCCCAGCAAGCCTCACATTTGAGGACTTGCTGGAGGACCA
>PRKT01000011.1:652296-662296 GCA_003671525.1 Saccostrea glomerata | reverse complement strand
ATCAAACTACGGTAAAACACATCATGTCGTAAAAGCTTTGAACAAAACATCATTAAAACGGGTGAAATATTAGCCACCAAAATCACCACTAAAAATCCCAAAGTTATCTGGAAGGTAAAATACATGTACATCACGGGAGTCCTTCCTTCTCCTCGAAGTGTTCGTGTATG
Organism: Saccostrea glomerata; assembly: GCA_003671525.1. Lineage (NCBI taxonomy): Eukaryota > Metazoa > Mollusca > Bivalvia > Ostreida > Ostreidae > Saccostrea > Saccostrea glomerata. The sequence continues at coordinate 662,126 of PRKT01000011.1, read as the reverse complement.
TATGGTGATTACAAGTAATTATCGAATCTATGAGTATCAATGTACAATGCAGCGTAAGTATAGGATGACGTGGTCAATGCTCTTATTCTTCAGCACACAATGAGTGTTTTCACGTCTCTTTCATAATAATTTGGTTTGAGCAAAGGAGTTGAAAAACCGTGAATACATTTATATATATAAAGTACTTGTTGACTGCAAGGTAATCATTATTAGGCAACACACCTAGAAGTATGTCACATAAAACTCAGCATCATTATTTTATCAAGAAGAGAAACTAAAGTCAGAGTCAAAGTTGCGTAAATCATGATAAAATTTTGGAATTTTGACTTTTACATAAATTAGCCTTTTTTTTTTTAGATTGGCACCGTTTAACACAAGTAAAAAAAAAAGCTTTTTGTAAAGACAAAAAGGAACTTGTCAATGATTATGTTTGTGTGGTAAAAATGTGTCATTCAAATCGTGTTCCTTTGTAAATTAGGTGAAAAATAATTTTGATAAATTGTGGTAAATTTAATGAAGCATCTTTACAATAAATGAAGCTCAAGTTTGTTTGTATGTGGTACATGTGTGGTGGGTGGGTAAATTAATGACCCTGTAAATCATTTGTTTGTTTTTCCGCTCATCAGAAAGATCTCAGAAGTTGCAAAAGGTCCTTCCCTCCCCGTTTGTATCCAAAATATACATAAGATTTAATAAAATCAATTTTTGGTGTGGCTGTGGGCCCCTACCCCGATCTCAAACTGCCCACCCCTTCCTTTCAAGATTGCTGGATTCGCCACTGCTTGCAGAATTTGAATATCAAAACTAGTTATTTTTGTCTTTACAAATATATGTATGTACAAACTAATAGTTTTTTCCTTCTGCCCAATAAAAAATATATATATATTTTTTAATGAACTTTAAAAAAAAAAAAAGAATTTGCACGAAACGTTCAGAAGGATACTCAGGATTCGAGTCTAGTTAGTATGCACTAGATCATAGCATGTACACGTGTCAGTTCTGAGATTGTGCATGAATCATGAATATTTCATTGTTTATGATAAATTTTTATTAGATATGACTTTTATACCAGGAATTTTGCTTTTATGTCTGATTTATATCGAATCTAGGTTATTTGTTTGCCATATTAAATTTCACGTTCCGTTTTCCATTCCGCGTTTCAGCAAATCCCCGAAAAAGGACCAAGTTTATCCATACACGAAATGATAAAAAAATTTCCTAAACTTGTTCCATTCGATTATGAATGAATCTACATTATTACATGTTATTATATTGTTTCGACTCAATTTAGTGTGACATGAATATAAATATTGTTAAGGGAAACCAAAACAGAGGGAAGACAATAAGAGACATCTGCATTATGTATCTAGGGCCTAAGTGCCAAAGAACCTCTTCCTTAATTTTGTGAAATTAAAGAAACAATAACAGAGAGAATGGTATAGATCTGCATAATGCATATAGGGACGTAAATGAAAAAGAACTTACAGAACTTTGTGAAATAAATGCACTTATCAACGGAGGCTCGCTCTATATTCCCACATATGAATAAAAAAACAACAACAACATTGGAGTCGCAAGATGGATTCTTGCAAAATCAGACTAATTGTCATGATACATGTAAGTCAGAGATAAAAAGCTCAGACGTCATGCAGTATAGTAAGAGTTAAAAATTGAAAAATAGAAAGACATAAATCAAAGAAATTTTAAATTATCTTTCATACTTTATAATTGAATTCAAAGTCTGTATAAGGTCTAGATACCAAACAAGGCCAAGTTCAGGCAGATATTTTCCAGGAAATATATCCTTATCCTTACCAAAAAAGTATTAGTTGGTAAATAAAAGAATAGAATCTGTTAAAAACAACATGGCAGAAATCTTGCGAAAAAAAGCAAATCTAGGATACAGGACGAAGATTGCAAAAAAGTTAGCCCCAAACTTGGACAAAGAGGTCGATCATAATTAACAGTAGGCAGGAATAATGAAATATGTGGAGATAACAGAGCTCAAGTTAGATATCTTCCGATGGTTTGTTTTACTTAAGTTTATAAATAATATTTTGACTAAAATATATTGATGAATTACATCAAAGGAGTTCGAGAAATTTGCAAGCCTCATATTATACATGTAGGCCTTTCAACTGCCGCTAGGGTTCGGTGTTATAAACAATAACTCGTTGCTGAAACTTGTTTAGAGCAGGTCCGAGGTATCTCATTGCATTTCCTAAGTGCTTCTTTGCTGTCAATAGAATCCAGTGGTTTTAATATTTAGCACTAATGTTCAACTCATTTACTGTATAGTTGCGGAAACCGTTTAATTAGTTATAAGTGAATTTTTTAATTAAAATAAAAAGTGAAATCTACCCTCCTTCTTAGTTCTTACCTGATTAAATGTTTATTCTCGGTCGTTCCTCTTCGTGCTAGGTAACACAAATAAGATAATTAATTGTTGCATTTACTTGTAAAAATATATATATTTACATAGAAAGCGCAAAAGTGCGCACAAAAAACCCATGTCATTATATTTTTCTTCCTCATAACAATTGTCAAATAGAGTTAAAAATACCAAATATAGTCTGTTCCCCATTTATTTGACCCTGTAATTTCGGGTAGAGTGAAGACATTCTCCTTCTTTTGGTAAACGCTTTTGTGTACAAAACAATGAAAGGATCCCTTTTGTGTACATAACAATATCAATGCTGAAGTAGCCTATAAGTCATTCCTATAAACGATAACTCATAAATCGGCACTTAGTTGGTCATTTTTCACACCTGAGTTACCTGTCCTTAAAACACAACAACGTACAATTCAATTATAAATGATTAAACTTTTTAATGATTCAATTAAATGTATGCATAAGTTATTATCTTTTTTGATAATTTCATGTACTTGTAAATCTATCAATGAAATGTTTTTTACTTTATGTGTAACTTGAAAAATTAGTTGAAAGGCCTACATATTAAGTTGAGTCGCCCGCGTGGTGGTTAGAGCGTCTGCTCAAGAGTCGCGAAGCATTGAGATGATCCTTACGTCGCGGGTTCGAATCACACTGTAAGACGTTGAGACCAGTCCTTCAGATGAGACCATATAATGCGAGGTCCCCTTGTTGCAGTAGGTGCTGGCACTAAAATGATGCCTCACTGCTCAATGGCCCCATCGAGTATAGGACAAAATTTGTAGCTCTCCATCGGCAAGTGGTTTAGCCCTTACTGCTTCTGCAACGAAATGAGATATGGCAAGCCTACTAAAGATTAAAAACAGAAACACGCAATTTGTCATATCAATTCCAGACAGATCCAATATTTATCTTGAGGTACGTTGAACCCGTTTGCCAAAATTTTCTGTTTATAAATTTAAGACAACATTCTGGACAGGATTGCTTCCTATGTGTATACCGAACAGAAACTTGCAACTAGGGGTCTATATACCAGAAGAACGAATTCCCGAGAACCATATTTTAGCCTGTACAATAACATATTATGATTGTCGAGTGCGCGAGACATCCGATTAGTTCCGAGTGCTAACAAATTGGAAGCAAATAGCAAGTAAAAAAGAATTCAATGTATACGGAAGAGCGGATGACGAACAAGTTCTAGAAAAACATGTCTTTAGAAGTGGAACATTGTCGGAAGCAGAACTACTGTGGCAAAATGTTGTTCCAAAACAAAGGTACCTTTACTATAAGGATGGCGAGCAATGCTAATTAATCTGTGAGGTGAAATCTCTATCGTCGCAGAAAAGGGTTCATTCAACAATGCAAAAGTAGCATAGAAAAAAATAGCTGCTGAAAGCCAAATCAAGAGATGTAATAAATAAGGCTTACAGTGATTAAATATGCCATTAAACTGTGAATTCTATACGAAACGAATCTGTTGCTGTAACAGCAGTTTATAAAAAGTCTTCTCCACAGATGTAATGAAACATATGGAGATAACAAACAGTATTCAAGATCAAAAGTCCATATAACTATACGAGAGGTGAACAAAAAGTTCGCGAACTATCTCTATACTAGTATTTACAAAACCACAGTTTAGATAAGAATGAAATTTAGCACACATAGAGTCATGCCTATGTTCTATCATAGACCTAAATCGAAGGGACTGCCGACTTATGACGTCACAATCACTATCTTCTTGTGATTGCAGCGCCCTCAACGGGATGTATAGAAACAGACTTCCTGTAATGAAATCAATGTTGTCGCATCACGAATTTCTGCATTCTTTAAGGAAATAACAACAAATTAGAAAAATCAATCACTTATCTAAGCTTTCATCGACGAAATGATCTCGATTTACTACTTCGGAAGTTATAACTTTACGCTATGGAGTTGATGGAAACGTTTTAATTGCAGACATCAGCTGACTACGACGTGACATCTCTTGAATGCTGTCGATTATATTTTAAGGTTGTACATGTTTATCTTCTTAATTATTTTACAAAATAAGGACACTATTTATCTACCAATATTTGAACAACGACCAACTTCAGATCTTCGCTGAATTAATATAAATAATAAATACATTGTGAAGTGCCGTTTACCATGAGTGCTTGAGGACGGGACCCCCTCCCCCTTTTTCGATATAGACCCCTGGGCTTTTTTCTCATAAATAATCTTTCATTGACTTATTTGTGGTAAGATCTATACCAAAAATTAGAAAAAATTACCTAACGTTCTTTAAAATCTACCCTACACTCTATATAAAAATCAACGAGAGTGGGGTAGAATTTTTTTTTATAGAATGTTAGTTTAATCAAATTTTCTGGATTATATCACAAATGTTTCATCCATATATAATTTATGTGAAAAAGTCTAACAGGCCCTGGGGTCTACATTTATGTGAAAAAGTTAACAGGCCCGGGGGTCTATATTGGGGGGGGGGGGGTCCTTCCTCAAGCACCTGTGCCGTTTACAGGTTTTTGATCAACAACTTAATCAATTGAGACTAGATTTTCACGTGAATGATTTACATAATTATGTATTTTTAAAAAGTTGGATTTATGTAATCGTGTTAATTCAGGATTACAACATTGTCAGTGTTGAAAAGATTTTCTAAGAGATTTTTTTTTTCAATTTTCCCCACAGGTTTTGTAGATAGCCTGTCCACTTCTCAAATGAGAATAGGGGTCTGTCTTGCACACCAAGCTCTATGGAAAATATTTTAGAACATGTTCATGCCATGTACCATCTGGTATGATGAGTTAAATGTGAAAGAACAATGATTGGTCACAAACCTGCACAGGATTAAATCAACAAAAGTGCCAAGCGGTGTGTCTTATGTATGCACGGCTGAGTTGCACATGACTGGATTTCAATGATTTAATTATCATGTTTAGAACTCCAATTTTTTCAACTATACTGTGTATATCCAGAATGTGATTATAATTAACTTTTGTATATCATAACTCAAAGACAAACTGCATCAATATAAATATTAAATAATTTAATATGACTGTAATAAAATATTATTAAAATCATTGTTATATTTAAGTTTAGACTTTTCCTTTTCTATGGTGAGCTTATATTGGTGAGCACTGTTTTCAATTATACATGTACATGTATGGCATATTTAATGTCTTTTTAAAATATTTATTTTCAATGCAATCAATCACAACTGCAAAAAGCAAAATCATAATCGCTGAGCATCATGTTCAATCTTAAAAGCAGCTTTGAAGAACAAACTCTAGTAAGTAATTATTTTATATATGCAAGATTTACTGCCATTATGATCAAACTCTTTGATCTTGAATCAACAGCTTAAATAGAAGTTTTAATAACTTACTGTAGCTCAAAACACACAGGCACCTGTAAATCTTATCCTTTTTTTCTTTTTATGAAATTATACTCCCTATACCTTGCTAGGTAGGACTTAGGGAAAATGTTCCTTTTTATATTAAAAGAATCATATTTAAATGGGAACAACTTTACGCCTTTTAGCCTTATGGTAAATTTCAAACCCTAAAAAAGTTTGACAAGCTAAAAAAAAAAAAGGAAAATGTGTCCATTTCGTACAAACTCGAAAATCCTGTCGGGGGTAGGGGTGGGGGGGTAGGATAGAACTTCTTGCCTACATTATTATGAAATCAAAGTACTGTGAGTACTGAAAGACGGTGGCATGAATGATTTTGTTTCTTTAACAATTAACACCCCTTTTGAGAATAAAATTTTTAGCAGTGAAGGATATTTTTCTGATTAGCAATTACTGCGAGACAGGATCTCAATCGGAATTGAGGGCCCATATCCATGTCACGCAGTAGGAGTCGAATCCGCGACGTGAGGATTGACTTCTTCAGGTCCGTGAGTCCAAAGCAAACCCGCTACGTTAAATGGCGACTGGCAGTATATAAGAAAAGTTGTTTTAAGATTTTGTAAAATGATATGGAAATTTTAAATGTTTATTTCAATTTTTCACAATATATCTACAGGTCTGCATTTTAATATATAAATTTATATTTTTTGTACTAAAAAGTAAAGTGTTATGAATTCTCACTGTTATCTAAAATTGTAAATTACTATCTTCTTACAATTTTCATAAAAAACATAGCAAATTTCAAATAGGTATATGCATAAATAAACAATTTCAAATTATAAAATTTCATTTATTGTGTTGTGTCGCTTTACGACACACGGATGATAATGTCAAAACGTATTGGCTGTCAACATTGACAGCGCCTTCCGCTATTCCTGTAGCTGTTTGTTCTACCCTTGGATTTGATTACTTGTAAAACGATTTCGCTTAGAAAACTCCCATTTCTCTAGTACAATAGAGAAAAAAACTCGACTGCTTTCCAGTGCGTAGTATCGTCATCGAACGCCGCCGTTTTTCGGGTGTTGGATTTACCACTTTCCCATTTCGGATGCTTGATAAACTGATAAATTGATAAAATTATTAAGCAAATGTCTTAAATTTTCCAAAAGACGACACAATAGTTAAGTGAATAAAAAATAGGATAATGTTTACTAAATCTATTTAATACTTTCATTTAGAAACATTACTCATGTATTATTTATAAAAACGTTTTTTTTTAATCGTGCGTAAGTACATTAAAGCATGTTAATGAAGTATTAATTTTTTGTCTATATTTTATCAAACGAATTCAGATACACTAAAATATGATAAATAAATACATTCGAAAAATTTCATCTTGCAGTGCCTACTATTTTTCGAGAAAAACGCTTTGTACAAGGCAACCCTCGTATACTGCTCGAAAAAAAAAACAACGGAATAACAAAATATTTTTCTGTCTCTATTTTCCGTCGTCTCAAGTCACGATCGGAGTCTGTATATATGCGCATGGAACTTTCTCCAGAATGGGAGAGGATCGTACATTTTGGCTAGGGTTTGCGATGATGGTATTTCTCATGCATAATATTCTAACAATTATGCAATAACCCTGCGAATCATTGCACAATACATATTTACTGCTATGTGAACACACCAGCCCACTAAAATCGCATAAAATCCTAATACTAGTATTATTTCATGCACATTATTTGAGTACCTTTTTCGTACACACTTTAAAGGGTAAATTTATTAGAGGCACGTTAGAGTTTCTAAATAGGAATGAAATATATGGGTAAATTGTCCGTTATAGTCTTTGTAATTAAAGCTTTGACAAATTTTTATCCGTTGAGTCGTTTTTGTGTCCCAGATAATCAGACAAAGTCTTATTTTTAAAAACTAGAATGGCATCAGATACCTCCAACAACCGTTTAATTAACTGATTAAGATGTAGTGATCTTTTTTCTTCTCTCCTAAAATACATATATTCGTTTAATAATAAAGCATTGTAAACAGATATAAGAAATTCAAACAAAAAGACTTTGTTAAATTACAAATAACTATTTAAGTTTATTGTAAAAAAAAATTTCACAAAGCAGTATTTAAGGAACAGTCGTGTGTTGTTTCAATTAGCAATTACTAGTAATAATAACTAGTATTTGATTTCGGAGTTAGATAGTGAAACAATCATACATTAAAATCTTCAAATATTTTTCAACAATTAATTGTTAATTTAAAAAAAAAACAATGTGCGTACGAAACTGACTTTTCGAAATTGTGAGAAAAAACGAAAAAAAAATGTACGAATTGACATCTGTAGTTTGCATACAATTGTACGAGTCGGTTGGTGTACGAGTTAGTTTAGTTCGGCGTAACTCAATGAATATTCATGAGGCGAGAAATATTGATAACGGCAAATATCAGGACTTAAAATTGGTATCCATCAACGAAATGTCTTTGAAATAACTTGAAAGTATTTGTTAACTTTGTACATTTTATTTTCAAACATCGAAATAAGTCTACTTTCATTATTTTGACTCTGCAAAAATCGCCGCTAGGGTCCCTGTGTGTTTACACAGACCAGCAGCAATAGCCTGTGGCTATAAATAGCCACCGTCTAAAAATGGGGTGGCTATAGGCTTGTCAAAAATACTCCTATTAGTACTCCTTACTTGTGTTACTGTACCATAGTCATGCATAGGGGCCTGTTGCGATATCAGCGTTGTGAAACACTGCTATTAAGCATAAGATGTTTGCTCTTTAAACAATTCACGTATCAATAGGCTTATCTGATTCTTATATATGAACTTTTTTCATCGAGCAGCATCTTGAGCAACCTCGCATGCGTTTTGACAGCTTCTCTGTGATCATGGTCATCATCTGTCATGTTAAAACTGTATAGCTTTTTTTACACATTAAAAACAAGATAAATACCTCAAAAGCTGCTCAAAGAACTCTTTAGTGTATTAGTAAAAAGAATTTGGTACATTCGGCAAAAGTTTAATTCATTCCATGCTAAAATATCTCGACAATGTAGATGTAAATAACGACATCTTTGTACTGCCGGATGTTTGCTATACATCCCGGTGAGGGCGCTGCAATCGGAGAGAGATCGTATAGTGATATCTATTGTGACGTCATAGGAGTCGGTGATCCCTTCGCTTTTATAGGTCTATGGTTCTATAGATAACATAATTATGTAATGCAACGTTTTGCGCCATGTTTGTGACGTCACAATGTGAAAATGACGTCATAAGGTAGATAACTTGAGTCAAAAAATTGTAGACTCAGTCGTATTCAAGAAACGAACGGCTGTAAAGTTAAACAAATATCTTGGAAATTCCTTTGCAGAAATTTATAATAATTTGTACACGGTTTATGAAGACAAAAGACTTGCCAGAACTTCTGTCATTAATTGGATTTATTGTTTTATTGAAGGAAGGGAGAAAATGATGGTTGTTCTGTTGCCCAGTGAAAGCAAAGTCGGAAAGAGACGTGACTTTTGTTAAGCAATTTGATTTGAAAGATCGCAAACTTACGGTCCAAAAATTAGATGAATATCTTCACAATAATATCATTATTAGAGCCTTAAAATATCGTTTGCTTTTAGACTTTAAACATATCAGATATGATAAAGAGAAGGCGCCCATACTTTATCCACATATAAAAAAACACGCTCAAAAGACAGGGAATTGGGTTTTGATGGTCACCACGTTTATTCTGCAAAAGTTTTTCAACACTGAAACCGTATATCATGTCTTTACTGGAAGTTATTCAATTAGTTTGCGAACTTTTTGATCACCCCTCGTACAAAACAGAGTAAACACGGACCTCTTAAGTTTGGGTGTTGCTTAAACGCAGAACGGAAAACGAACGGAAAGCGGAACGGAACGGAAAACGGAAAATTTTTGTCAAACAAATAAAATAGATTCGATATAAATAAGATAAAACAGCAATATTCTTGCTGTAAAAATCATTTCTGATAAAAATTTATTGTAAACTATTATATATTTATGAGTCATACACACCCTCCGTGGAAAAAATGGTATTGAA
>PRKT01000011.1:584374-618209 GCA_003671525.1 Saccostrea glomerata | reverse complement strand
GCCCCCCCCCCCCCCCGGCCCGATTGTTTGGACAAAACGAAGTCTTAACAGTTACGATTCTGAATATTTGCAGACAACCCCAAAACATTTCCCTGTCAGAGTCCGGGTGGACTAAGGATGGATAAGAGGGTTGTCGAGTCAATCTTTCTGCCTTTCATTGATCAACATCACCCTCAACTATTTGCCTGCGATGGTCATAGTGCACACAACAACGTCGAGTTCATCAAATTAGCACGAAGAGAAAAACATAGTTATCATAGAGCTTCCGAGCCATACGAGCCACTGGATGCAACCTTTAGATAGAAGCTTTTTCAAATCTTTGAAAAACACAGGGAATTTTAAAGTAAGCAGTTTAACGCAAGTTACAGGAGTTCCAGTATAACGTAGGCATTAGACAGTTTTTTTATGTTTAGTAAGGCATGGAAATATGCCACGGAACCCACAGTAATTATACATGGGTTCAAAGCAACTGGCATCTTTCCGTTCAACCTGGAAGTCATCATAGACGTGGCCTACTAACCTGCCAGCTTGTACACAACTACATGCTTTCAAAAAATCCCTTACCATTACGTGGAGCTTTCTACATCTGCGGAGCTTGAAATGGTTGATCAATCCAATTTCAATTCTATTTCCTCAATTGTGCCTTTACTTTCCTCCGCTGATTTTACATCAACAACCTTAATCGTAGCTGCAGATCTGTAGCTCTCCGAAAAAAATATATATAGATAGACCGGAGAGCTACAGTGCCACCCATTGAAAAAACTGTATAAATATACAGTTTTTTCAATGGGTGGCACTGTAGCTCTCCGGTCTATCTAAATTTTTTTTTTTCGGAGAGCTACAGATCTGCAGCTACCTTAATTGACCATCCAATTACATTGGATGCTGATGGGCAGAAAAGTCCATAACAACTGTTACAGCTGATGAAACTGGTCTTGCGCCTGTTATAAACGAAAGATCCTTGAATCTACAGTAGATACAGCTATTAAAAAGCCGTTTTGCGGAAGTTATTATTTTTTTTTTTAAACCAGAAGTCTCTGTCCAGACTTAAGCTCTACTGGTTTGTACTTATAACAAAGGAAGAGAAAAGAAGCAGTTACGACTTGTTACGACTTCTAACTTTACAACAGCAAAAAAAAATAGAATAATGATCCTTGATCAAGTCTCTTTTTGTGGCAAGCTATTGAATTAAGACTACAGCTGAAGGAGTAGCTTTTAATAAAAATTTTCAGTACTTTAAATTTTAGTTACCATGGCAACATCAATTATCCAAAATAAAACAAGAAGTCTCTGTCGAGACTGTTACTCTACTGGTTTGTACTTATAATCAGGTCCAGTGCAATAGTTATCGTTACCGTTTTTTTTTTTAATTTGGGCAGCACGAGGAAAAGTCGTATTATGGTGAGTACATAAACTGTTAATTAAACGTAATGTTTAATTTGCATGTAAAAACTTTTATATCCTCAAAATATGGATGCGTTTTAACATAACCACGAGATTAATACCTAAGGGGTACTATATAAAATGCATAAAGTTCGCCTTTACTGACGAAAAACTCAATTATAAGCGAAAAATAAATGACATACCTGTACTACCTCCTCCGACATGACTCGATAGCCTTGGAAACAGGAAATGGTGTTTTAAATCTAAGTGCCGGATACGGATGAGGAGCAAATGTCATCATTCAGGCAGATATCTACAGAGAGCCAGTTGGAGCGTGATTATTCATTAGTGAGCGTGTTGGTTTTTTTTGCATATATCTAAATTCCTTTTACTTTATAGGAAAGCAAACAGTATAAATTTGAGCAAGATAGGATAAACAAAGGAAGAAACATTAAAGGTCAACCATAGAGAGGGAAACCAAGAAGTGGAGTGGGGGCTGATACAGAGTTTGTGGAGGACTCTGAAAAGAGAAAACAAACTCTGTACCAACGTAAAAAAAACTCTTTTTAATAAGGTAATAAAAATATGAATATGAAAAAAAAAAATGTCATGTTGAAATATATATACGAACATTAAAAAAATACGCACCTTCCTCATCATTGTCCTCAGCATCCCTACTCTCAATGTGATCTATCACTTGCCTTACATCTTTGTAACTTTTATCAAAATAGCTTTTTTATCATTTTTTTTTATATTTCTGAACAGCTGCTGTTGTTCTAATCCTACAAGAATACATGGAAATTTGTTTATGAAGAAATAATAAATTTTTAAACCTATTTAAAAAATCCTTCCCCTTTTCATTTAATTTTGTAAAATCCAATTTGCAACTCATCTTCAATGATGTTGAGGATTTCGATTTTGTTTTCTTATCAATTGCATTGAATTTTTTTCCGTCGTCTGGGATAATGAAAACTGGGCCTAATTTGATAGCCTTAATTGAATTTGTTTTTGAACATTCTTCAAGGAACATATTAAGATTGTTTTTACAAAGTGCAGAGAAATTTACAAGTTCATGGTCAAAATCTTTATTCAAAATGCTATGTGGTGTTGTTTTAGTCATGGGTGAACTTAAATACTCGGTGTCCCTAAGTTCAACCCTTCACTGCTCTATTTCTTTCCTCAAATTTGTATCATGGTATATACTTTCTTTATCTTCCTCAGATGTCAGATTGAAGCATTGGCACACATTATCCATAATCTAATAAAATCAAAATTTGATTAATAATATAAAAAAAATATAAGAATGTCGAATATTTGCATAGGCAAAGGAACTTAATGTAACCACAGGATATGAGATATTACTGCTGGTGAAAACTAAGTCGGGTATTCAATATCACTTTCATACCGCGGATTTTGATCAGGTGACACGTCTTAAACTTAAATTTCATTAATAAATGTTGTGTAATTAAACGCAATTTTATCGAAAATTATATTTTACTGGCATATGAATACATGCAAGTATGACAATGTTTCTTAGATGTTTCATGATTTGCAAAGAGGGTCACGTGAAAATATCCCTATTGCTCTTCCAGCCCCCCTTCTCCCTCACGGCAATCTGCCTCACGCTCTTCAACCTCTTCTCCTTTACGCTCTTCAACCTCTTCTCCCTCACGGCAATCTGCCTCACGCTCTTCAACCTCTTCTCCCTCACGGCAATCCACCTCAAGCTCTAGTATTTCAACCTCTTCTCTCTCACAGCAATCCACCTCAAGCTCTAGTATTTCAACCTCTTCTCTCTCACAGCAATCCACCTCACGCTTTTCAACCTCTTTTCCCTCACGGCAATCCACCTCACGCTCTTCAACCTCTTCACAATTTTGCCCTATCTCCTTAAGACAATCAACCTACAGATCCTCGCCATCATGCTCTTCTCCCTCAAGGCAATCTACCTCTCGATGTTTACATCTCACTCCCCCCCCCCACGGCCATGTATACTTCTCTTCTATATACAGTTATCCCTCCCCTCAACCACTAACTTCCTTTTCTTCATCCTGCTCTTCCCCTAATCGAAAAAAGACCTAGAGGCAGTACGACCGCTGGAACTTTGAAAACCAGATCAACACAAACTGAGGCGTTTGAGGCTTATGCATCACAGCAGTGTAACATTTGTTTGAGAACTGAAGAAAGAGGACAGTGGGCGGGGTGTTCCCATAGAGGGAAAAAATGTGATTATAGGGTACATGACCTCTGTATAGGATTTGCATTCAAAACAAAGAGGATGTTAAAACAAGTGGCTTTTCTGTGTCCTAAACACAATAAATGAAGAAAAAAATATTATTTTTTTTTTCATTATCTTCACTAATTTATCTAAATTGCAGCACGTTTGTTTCCAATTCTTTTCTTTAGGTGCACCAGGTTGAAGCCACCTCTTAATCACTTTGTTCTTAGCTTCCAGGATGAAATCGCAACCTTCACCCTTACTAAAATGACCTGACTCTAAAACCATAAATTTTATATATAATACTATGTAAAGAATTATACTACACAACGTATTTTTTTATCATATAGCTAATAAATAGTCTCCAATAAAAAAAAAACTACCAAAAATCTAGAGAATTTTAGCGTTCAATATCTTGGCGGCTTATTGAACGCTGAGTATGTATTACCTATATGAGTATGCCCTAAACATTCCTGTTGTAAACAAAAAATGTCGTCTGGTCAATCTCTTTAAGGCAAATTAGGTAAGTTGTGTTTATTTTCTCACAGAATGAAATTATTAACTTTAATTTTAGTACGAATTAGTGTAAGAGATATTAATTTATTAAATAATTTCTAATTAATTTATAAATATCAAATAATTTGTATTTTTTAAAAATATATTTTCCATTTCAGCTTATAAGATAAGTGTATGGTCATTCAGGTGTAACATACAGTGCTACCCTGTCATTTGCCTTTAGGGTTATATTTAAGGTTCTGGCCATAAGTTCTATAAGTTATTTGTTTCTATTGGGTTTTAGTTTTGTGTTCTTGTGTTTTATTGGTTTGTCATATTCCCTCCAAAGGTTCTTGGTCTTTCTGGTCATTCTTTGTCCAGATTGTTGATAGAGAGGTTCCATTTTGTTGTGACAAAATTTGACCTATAGACTTAGACTCTCTTCATCTTCTGGTAAGCTTATATTTATTTACTTACTTTAACATATCTTTAATATAAAGTTCATTAAATGTGAAATCTGTAATTCTTGCAATATTAATTTCCATAGCACTTTTTCACAGTAGGGGATATTTTGGAAGTTAGATTTTTACTTAGTTGTTACTATGTAGCATTAAAGCTAGTGTATTTTTATGATCCAGATAATATGTATATGTGTGTTTTATGATCAGAGAATTATATAAAGTGTATGATAATTTATAGTTATTATCTTGACTTCCAGCCATATACTAGTTACATGATATTCAACCATGGGAGCTTGCCTATTCCATCAGAATGGTATGCTTTTGTTTTTATGATTTATTGTTAATAAGTAAAAGGTATATAATGTCTATGAAGATGTTATAGCTTTAATAGTAATAAATATTTTGTTGTAAGTATTTCAATTGTATGCACAAAGTGTAAATTCTAAGGGAATATTGTTTTCTGTGTATTGAATGTAAGAGTTACCTCCCTTTATGCAGCATTGTGTATAATATTGGATTGTACATCAATGAATTTATGATATTCTCAATATTGTTATTATTTATTTCAGGGCAATAGTGAATGTTATAATTTCCACTACCATAAATAAACAGTGCGAACCCTGACAGGCGTTTTCGTTATTTACCATCAACCCTGTTACATTAGCCTCAATGAAACCTAAATAGGAAAATCACAATGCTTGGTAGTCATTGGAATGATGCGATATTGAACACTTACATGACAGACGTTAATTTGACTACCGATACTAAAAAATCGTTCTTTTGAGTATTTTACTTGGAATAATTATTATAAATCATAGGGAATGTTTTTTGCTATATAATAAAAAAGTTATTGAACTTATATTGGTGAATATTGGCACTCGTTGGCTGTTCAAATGCACTCGCAAGCTCGTGCATTTGAACAGCCAACGAATGCCAATATTTATTTGTAATGCACAATTTCAATATTGTTTATTAAATATTTTTACATTAATAAAATTACTAGTAGGTTAAACAACCTGTGCCAAATAGAAGAATCTCACAAAACTGGAGCGCTTTGTGGTGATCATTTCCCTCTAAACAAGACTGAAGGGCTTTCGGGGATTTATAACCCAGAAGTTTGGCGAGGTCTTCTCCAACAACTTCCCAAGCAAGTTTATTAAGACCTGTACGATATATTGAACGAGGATGAAAATAAATGTCATAAAATTTAGTTTTCCCTTAAACTTACATGTTCCACATTTATTTAAGCAATAAAAAATATGTTAAGTTCATTGGAATATAAAATCGGTTGGTCACGTGATCACTGTGAAGGCTGAAATGCTTATAAGAAATTTGATCACATTCAAATCAGTTTCATGTTGCAGTGAACTTTTCAACAGTCCTGTTTATTACCTAAATTTACGTATGGAAAAAGAAAATCATTTATACTTATTAACATTACCGGGTTTTTATTTAATTTTATTTTTTACAGTGATAAAACCGCCAAAAGCGCGTGCTAATCTCACACATGCTTCTTAAAATTAAGATATGAAGACCTCCCAGTTGTGTGCAAAAGTCAAAGAGTGCAGAAAAATAAGGATAAATACAGTTGTGCTACATGAAAGATGTAAGGTGGTATAGACATGCGCAGAACCATAGTTGTTTCAGGAAGAGGGAGGGGTACGATGTATATAAGGAACGATGGACAATAAAAACAGACCATTCTTCTGTTTAATGAGCATCTCAGTTAATTTTTTTTTTCTCTCTCTCTCTCTCTCTTTCAGTTCCCGACATATTATAAAACTTATCCATGGAAGATTTTCGTGCGAAAAGTTTGAAAACCCTGTTAAGAAACTTTTAGGTGCTGGTGACCATAAGATACCTTGCCAAGGCCTCCTTTTTTTCTGAGTGTGGTGACCTGCATGGCATATCACGATCAAACGTTTCTAAAGCTATCGATCGTGTCACCAAATCAATTTGTAATGAACTAGACAACAATCATTTCCCATCAGGTTTGTAAAACAAACTTCTACATAATTCTTAAAATCCTTAATTTTTACAATGTATGAAATCTATGGAACATTTTTTATTGTAAAGATACATTGTACAAACAAGGATTTAACGTTCCTCCCAAGGGGCATGAAAACAATTAGGCTATACATAATAAGGCCCGAAACACTGACCTCTCCGGAATTTAAAAAAAAAATCTATATATGTAATGATGAGACGGCCATAGTTTATATATATTTTTCAAAGTGGGGAGGGGGGGTGGGTAGGAAAAAGTACTTGATGAGATACCACAATAACTTCGACAATCAAATCAATAAAAATATGCAATGAAATAGAAAAACGTATTGAAAAGGAGCGTCAAACCCTATAAACTTTTTTTAAATTCATCAATCTGCAATAAATAAGTGTAGGCAGCCTTTTAAGGAAATTCCAATACTTTAATAACAACGCAATTTGATCAAAGACCCCCCCCCCCTCTTTGATGTAGTTTGTGCAATATAAAACTTTAAAGTACCCCGCAAATTTTAATACACTAAATGAAACAATGATAAGAAACTGATATAGTATGGCAAGTCAAACGTTGCAATATTCGATCTTTTCCATTTGTATTGTAAAATTTTCCATTTGTATTGTAAATTTGTCTTTGTATTGTATAATTTTCCATTTGTATTGTATAATTTTTCATTTGTATTGTATAATTTTTATTTCTATTGTATAATTCTTTTTTCTATTGTATAATTTTCCATTTGTATTTTATAATTAGGTCACCTGAGTAAACTCAGGTGACCTATTGCTATCCGTTTTCGTCCGTCGTCGTCCGTCGTGTGTTAACATTTGAACATTTTCAGCTTCTTCTCTAAAACCACTGAACAAATTTCAACCAAATTTGGTTTACAGCATCTATAGGTAAAAGGGGAACAGAATTTGTGGATTTCATGGTTCCCGCCCCCCTGAGGCCTGAGGGGTGGGACCAAAACCACTAAAATTATTACCATTTTTAAAAATCTTCTTTACTCCTGGACATCAAGCAGGCAAACTGTTGGCATGATTGTAATCAGCATTGAGTCCTCTACCCAAATTGTGAAATTCATGGCCCCTGGGTCAGGGGTTCAGGAGCTAGGGCGGGGCCAAATAGAACATATAGTGAAAATGCATTTATTCTTTGAAAATCTTCTTCTCTGCTCCTGGGTATAAAATAAACTAACTAAGTACATAGTTATGATGAGCAAGAGTGCATCTTCCAGATTTGTGAATTTAATGGCCCCAGGGTCAGGGGTTCTGGTGTGAGGGCGGGGCTCTATTGATGATATAGTGAAAATGCATTTATTCTTTGAAAATCTTCTCTGCTCCTGGGTATTAAATAAACTAACTAGTTATGATGAGCAAGAGTGCCTCTTCCAGATTTCTGAATTTCATGGCCCCAGGGTCAGGGGTTCTGGTGTTTAGGCGGGGTTCTATTGATGATATAGTGAAAACGCTTTTATTCTTTAAAAATCTTCTTCTCTACTTCTGAGTATTAAATAAACTAACTAAGCACATAGTTATGATAAGCAAGAGTGCCTTTTCCAAAATTGTGAATTTTATGGCCCCAGGATCAAGGGTTCTGGTGTTAGGGCGGGGCTCAATTGACTATATAGTGAAAATGCATTTGTTCTTTGAAAATCTTCTCTGCTTCTGAGTATTAAATAAACTAGCTAAGCACATAGTTATGATGAGCAAGAGTGCCTCTTTCAAAATTGTGAATTTTATGGCCCCAGGGTTAGGGGTTCTGGTGTTAAGGCGGGGCTTTATTGATTATATAGTAAAAATACATTAATTCTTTGAAAATATTTTCCTTTGCACCTGTGCTTTATGCCAATGATTCAAGTATTTTTATTAATGATAAAGAAATGTGCAACTAGCAAAGTTGTTTTTTAATGCCCCCTGGGTCAGAGGGGGGCGGGGGGGGGGGGGGGGGGGGAGATTCTAAGTCTGAAAATAAATTAATGCTTTGAAATCTGCTCTTTGGTATTAATCAACCATTTTATGATAAATTTTGCAAAATTTTGAAATATGTGGCCCCTGGGTGAGTGGTTCTTTTGGGGTGAGGTGCACAACTGGGTACAAACTCACTGTGGAAGTGCATTTTCTCTTTGTTACTCTGATTTTCCTCTGAGTATCAAGTAAATTAAGTAAGCATGCTAAGTTTATAAATATGATAAGCAATGGTGCCTCTTTCAAATTCAAAATTGTGAATTTCATGGCCTCTGGTTTAAAACACAAACCAAATTTCATTGTTTGAAAGTTGTTACAAAATACTCAGGTGACCTATAAGGCCCGTGGGCCTCTTGTTTTTCATTTGTATTGTATAATTTTTTATTTCTATTGTATAATTTTTCATTTATATTGTATAATTTTCATTGCATAATTTTTCATTTTAATTGTATAATTTTTCATTTGCATTGTATAATTTTTCATTTGCATTGTATAATTTTTCATTTGCATTGTATAATTTTCCATTTGTATTGTATAATTTTTATTTGTATTGTATAATTTTCCATTTGTATTGTATAATTTTTCATATGTATTATAAAATTTTTATTTGCATTGTATAATTTTCCATTTGTATTGTATAATTTTTCATTTGCATTGTATAATTTCGTCAAATAAAAACAAGAAATTTGAGCCAATGCTCACTAGTAATACCCCCACTCTGATGTAAATAAGCACTATCATGTTAATATACTGGTTACACAAGTTGAATTACAGGCAGATAAAGATGACATCAGATTCATATCAAAATGAATCCCACCATATGGCATGCCTCAACAAAGTCGGTAATAATATTTCAAGCATCTGCTATGAATAGCTAATGAGAAAAATGCTACGAAGATTTGTCGTGTATAAAACGGACAGACGCACAAACAAACAGGAAGTTGATATCGAATTTATACAAAAATGTATCCCACCATAGAGCATGCCTCAGAGAAGATTGTATTAAAATTTCAAGCATCTGCGATGAGTAGTTGCTGAGGAAACTACGACGAAAATTTGTTATGTGTGAAATGGACAGACGCACAAACAGGAAGTTGACACTGGATTTGAGCAAAAATGTTTCCCACCATATGGCATGTCTCAGAGAAGATTGTTTTGAAATTTCAAGCATCTGTGATGAGTAGTTGCTGAGAAAACTGTGACGAAAATTTGTTATATTTGAAACGGACAGACAAACAGGAAGTTGTCATCGGATTTTAACAAAAATCTATCCCTACATATGGCATGCCTCAGAAAAGATTGTGTTAAAATTTCAAGCATCTGCGATAAGTAGTTGCTGAGGAAACTGCGACGAAAATTTGGTATGTGTGAAATGGACAGACGCACAAACAAACAGGAAGTTGACATTGGATTTGAGCAAAAATGTATCCCACCATATTGCATGCCTCAGAGAAGATTGTGTTAAAATTTCAAGCAACTACGTTGAGTAGTTCCTGAGAAAACTGTGACGAAAATTTGTTTCGGACACACAGACACACGAACAGACACACAAGGGTAAAACAGTATACCCCCCCCCCCTCCTTCGGAGCGGGGGTATAAAAAACAACAACCCCAAAACAAGAAGCACTGAGGACAAAGGTGCAGGCACTGAGTGAGAGGGGTGCTTCCAAGAAATCAAAATCAGATGCTTCAGAAACTGAAACAAACACGTAATTGAACGAGAAAAGTGAGAAATGAAATTGCATGTGATGAATGCAAATGTTGGTATCATTATAAATGTGTAAAACTTAAAGGAACAGAACCTTTTCTTAAAAACAAAATTCCTCATGGTATTACAGAGGATGCAGTAGAAAGGGAAAGGCAAAAGTTCTTCCGAAAAATAAATACACGTGAGTAATCACTGTAAGCATTGGCACGATAAAGAATTCTCACTGCTCAATGGCCCAGCATGAGTGCCGAGTATAAGTCTAAATTTGAAGCCCTTCACCGGTATACGGTGACGTCTCTGTATGAGTGAAAACTTCTCGAGTGGGACGTTAAACATTATTCAATCAATCAGTAAAATCTCAGAAATTCTTTTAAGGATATGATGAGTCAAAAATATGGAGGTATCCTAAGTTTCTGTAGGTTCAAGTTTGTTCACCCCCCCCCCCCCTTGGACATTTTGTTGGACCAGTGATATGATATAACTTAAATGTCATGTTATTGTTGGCTCCACCACTTATGTACAAACCTAGCTGTCAGTGATCAACTGTTCCTGTTTGTCTGCTTGTAATGTACCAGAAACCAAAGCTGTCAAGTGAATGCTTCCTATCAGATACTTGGTTTTATATGGGTAAAAGTGCACTTCTTACTGATCCTTTGTCATAACCTACATGTATATCCGCAGCAGTGTCTCAAGTTTAGCGAAGGAAAGGAGTCAACATACCTGTGGGAATTAGCTCTTTGCATTCATTAGCAACTGCTGCAGCTACAATAGTATGCATATTTCTTAAAGTATCAACAAATCGTATTTCAACCTTTTTGCCTCAAATAGAAGCTTTGCAGATTTTTTGAGTGCCTTATTTGTAGTATATTCTAATCAGTAAATTAAAATCCATGAGTCAAAGATAAGCATTTTAATAAACATTTAAATATAATATTTAAAACTAGAAACTCTTGTTGCTACAGCAACAAATAAGGTCTTCCGTTCTCCTCTATTTATCTGTATGAAGGATGTTTTTCTATTAAAAAAAAAAATAATAATAATTCCTTCGTCTGGGCTCGATCCCAAAACCATTGGTATGATAGTCGGACACGCTAACCACTGAGCCACCAAATTCCACAACATTTAATGTATTTTGTAAGCTTATTATTTTAAGGCTGAAGGAAATAGTTTCGAAGTGAAAGAAATAGTTTCGTAGTAAAGTCCCGGTCAAATTTCTTAAAAAACTGAGATATTGGCTGTTTGATGTGATATTGTATGTAGGAAAATGATTAGAATAATTATGGGACACAGTTGCAGTGAAGCAATGACACTTAGCATATACAGAGTTGTAAAGCGAAACTTATACACGTGGTCAGTTGCAGAGTAAATTCAAAATCCCGGAAAAAGAGTGAGTGTGTCATGGGCATTTTTTCAACACCATATCGTATCAAGCGGGGTAACTGCAATTGACCTATCTCAATTGCGTGGAAATTTAATTGATATGAAAAATCGTCATTTCCGAGTTTCAGCCGATTCATATTTAAATCTAAATAAAATTAAAATAAATTCCATACACCTAAGAAAGCAAGAATACTTGGTATTAAAATGTCGTAATGGAGAAGGAAAATCGAATGATATTAACAATAATTGCAGAAATATCCAATACGAGTTTTAATTAATTTTTATGCTAAGCAATAACTTAATTTCAGACAGAAAAAAAATGCAGATTTTGCCGATATTCACTAGAATTTCAAAATACTTCAGAGACTCACCTTAAAACTCTCAGGACACTTTCTTTCAGGTCTCTTCTTTCTTTTATTACGAATCTTATGCCGATATTTCGTTTCGTTTGACTTGTAGACATTTTCTCTAAGTTGGTATTGATTGTTTTGTTTTGTTTTTGAAAAAGGAGGGGATATTTTATAAGCATTTGTTAGAGTAAGAGTTGCAAATACCTCCACGACCGTAAGCTTGATTGTGACCTTTGGGTCAATGGGGCCAAAGAACAAGGTCAGTTATCAAGGTCAAAGGTCAAGGTCATCAGAGAGAGAGAGAGAGAGAGAGAGAGAGAGAAAGGTAAACTTGAGATAAACACTTAAAGCTGAATCTAGAAAAAGGTAATGAATATTTCTTT
Organism: Saccostrea glomerata; assembly: GCA_003671525.1. Lineage (NCBI taxonomy): Eukaryota > Metazoa > Mollusca > Bivalvia > Ostreida > Ostreidae > Saccostrea > Saccostrea glomerata. The sequence continues at coordinate 605,868 of PRKT01000011.1, read as the reverse complement.
ATTACTTTTTGAGTAAGGGTCAAAGGTCTCATTTTGAGGTTTCTCTAGACATTTTTATTCTGAATAACATGTCCCAAAATCATTTCAAATACTCTTTTTATAAAAGATATTTATGGGATAGTAAGAAACTCATTTTATGCTGTTTTTCTCTCATAACCGGAAGTCGTCGTTTTTGTTTCCAATGGAACTGACATATTTCGAAACTACTAGTAAGAAGCTATAAGGTAATACTAAGAAAGATTCCATAAAGAAAAGTTTAAATTTTTGATTTATTTGATCACTTCCTGTGACAACCGGAAGTGACGGTGGATGATCTTAAACTCAAAGGATTTGTCTACTCATCGAGGTCTACCACCCCTAGTAGTTTGGTGTCTTAATCTCTTACCGTTAACGAAATCTAGCATTGATAACTTCTGATTTTGAGAACAGGAAGTCACGCGACCGGAAGTGAATTTTACTGAGATATTAGACATTATGGTAGACATTTGCAGTCTGAATAACATATCCAAAAATCATTACAAATACTTTAACTATAAAAAGTATTTATGGGAAAGAAAAATACTCAAATTACCGGGTATGTAGTTTTTCTCTTTTAACCGGAAGTTGTCGATTTTGTTTCCTGTGATACTATCATATTTCAAAACTACAAATAAGATGCTATAATGTGATGCAACAAGTTTCTATAAAGAAAAGTTGAATTTTTCGATTTCTTTGATCACTTCCTGTGACAACCGGAAGTGACGGCGGACAATGTTATCCCAACTGGTTTTGCCTACTCATCAAGATCTACCACTTGAAACAGTTTGGTGTCTTAATCTCTTATCGTTTACGAGATCTAGCTATGATAACTTCTCAATTTGAGGACAGAAAATCACGCGACCGGAAGTGCATTTAACAAAGATATTTGACCTTCCTGTAGACATTTGCAGTCTGAATTACATATCTAAAAATCGTTACAAATATGTCATGTATAAGAAATATTTAGGGGAAAGAAAAATACTAAAATTATGCAGTTTTTCGCTTGAAACCGGAAGTTGACGTTTTTGTTTCCGGTTGGACTGATATATTTTAAAAATACAAATAAGATATTATAACGTCATGCCAAAAAAGTTTCATAAAAGAAAATTTGAAAATTTTGATTTTTGGAACACTTCCTGTGACGACCGGAAGTGACGGCGGACAATCTTATCCAAACTGAAGTTGCCTACTCATCAAGATCTACCAATTTTATAAGTTTGGTGTCTTAATCTTCTTCCGTTTACGAGATCTAGCTAGAATAAGTTCTCATTTTGAGGACAAGAAATCACGCGACCGGAAGTGAATTTTACAAAGATATTTGACGTTACTGTAGACATTTGTAGTCTGAATAACATATCCAAAAATCATTAAAAATACTTTATCTATAAAAAATATTTATGGGAAAGAAAAATACTCAAATTTTGTAGTTTTTCTCTTATAACCGGAAGTTGACGTTTTTGTTTCCGGTGGGACTGACATATTTCGAAACTACAAATGAAATACTATTTTGTGCTGCAAAAAAAGTTTCAAAAAAGAAAAGTTGAAATTTTCGATTTCTTTGATCACTTCCTGTGACGACCGGAAGTGACGGCGAACTGTGTTAACCCAAATGGTTTTGCCTACTTATCAAGATCTATTACTCATATAAGTTTGGTGTCTTCATCTCTTACCGTTTCTGAGATATGACTGGGACAAAAATTTTTTGAAAAAAGCGGAAATCGGACATATCTGACGACCGGAAGTGAATTTTGAAAAACTGAAAACTGCATTTGAAAGATATTTTGACTCTCTATCATCTCTGAAAATTTCATGAGAATCCGTCCAGTCATCTCTGAGAAATCGTCAAAACAAAAAGGAAAAAAAAAAAATAATAATAATAAGAAGAAGAAAAAACAGTAGAATCACTATAAGGTCTTCCGTCTGAAACGGAAGACCTTAATGAGAATAGTGTACGGAATTTTGAACACCAATGATTTTTGATCCGCTTGGTCGGTCCTAGAGCGTCTGCTGAAGAGTCGTGGAGTAAGGAGTTGATCCTTACATCGCGGGTTCGAATCCCGCTGTGGGACGTGGAGGCCAGTCTTTTGTATAAACCGAGGTCCCATGTCGTTGTAGGAACTGGCATGAAAAGATCCTCACTGCCCAATGATCATAGGTGCCGAGTACGGATCAGATTTTGCAGCCTTCAACCGGCAAGTGGTGGCGTCTCCATGTGAGTGAAAAATTCTTCAGAGGGAGGTTAAACAGCTAATTATCAATCGATTAATTCTTTAAATGTCTTTCTGAATAGTGTTTTGTGTAGGCGACAGACATTAGGGGATTAACCTTTTTTCAAGCTTTCTGACTTACCATGCTAGTCTTACACTGAAAGCATTAATTTGATTCTTTGCATCCAAAGTCAGTATAAGTGCCCCTAAAAATTTCAAAAAACGGCCGAAGATTTTCAACTCAGAAAACAAAGGATGTGTTTTAATTTTGATAGAACAATATTCGAATGATCAGGAAACACATGGTAGCTATTGAAAAAAGGGTTTATATTCTGCACAGATATGGAACAAATAATAACGTTATTTATCAAGATGCTTTTGAAAAATTAGATTAATTATTAAAGATCCAATCAAAATGGTATTTTAAGTAGTCGTAGTTGCCCGTTTGGCGCAGTGGTTAGAGGGTCTGCTCTAGAGTCGCGAAGTAACTGAGGAGTTGATCCTTACATTGAGGGTTGGAATCCCACTGTGCTGTGGACGTAGAGACGGTTCCGAGGTCCCGTGTAGCAGTAGGTGCTGGCACAAAAAAAATTCTGACTGCTCAATGACCGTGAGTGCGGAGTATAAAATTTGCAGCTCTCCACCGGCAAGTGGTTGCGTCTCCGTATAAGTGAAATATTCTCGAGAGGGACGTTAATGTGAAAATGAAATTTCAAAGGAAGATGAAAAATTCAACAGATTTAAATTTATCTACATGCATCAAATTATATCTGGAAAATTCAATAGACATGCATCACAATTATAACTGTAAATAAGAAAAACAAATACAATTTCTGGCCCATGAGGTCTATTTACAACATTATAAGGAATGTTTTATGAAAAGATTACGTTGGGGACATATGGTTAGTAAATATTTTGAAATAGCAGTTTGATTGATTGTATTATTATTTAAGTCCCTCTCGAGAATTTTTTACTCACATGGAGACGCACCACTGGTTGGTGGGGAGCTGCAAATTTTGTCCTACCCTCGGCACTCGGGGCCATTAAGCAGGGAGGGATCTTTTTCGTGCTACTGCGACACGGGTCCTCGGTTTCGACGGTCTCCTCGTCCCACTCGGGGCCATTAAGCAGGGAGGGATCTTTTTCGTGCTACTGCGACACGGGTCCTCGGTTTCGACGGTCTCCTCGTCCCACAGTGGGATGCGGGCAACGAGATGGCAGTATACGAAACACCCGAGAAATAAATCGAAAAACAGCGCATTTTTATTGTGCGCAGTAAAATTGCACTTTTTTAAGTGGGTGGCACTGTAACTCTCCGGTCTGTCAATATACAGAATATGCCAAGCGATCAATAATTTCTGACAGAGTTGTTCCCCTTAAACTTAAAGAAATCAAATTAATTGAGGAGCGCATGAGTGTTTCACAGCCATCACTTGTTCATTTATTATTTTCCAGGACACTGTCAATAGCAGGTTTGAAGAAGAAAACAGGGGGAATGAACAAATAGTTGTATAGAAAGGTTATTATTTTCGAGAGGTTTTTGATATTGTAAAAGATTTACACTTCTTGAATAATTGCCTGCTGTCATTTTCATGTTATATTCTGTGCTTGAAGCATTCCAATATAACGAGAAAAACAAATTAATTTGACAACAAATGGTACATAACTTTTGAAACGTTAGATGTTCTAAGAAGGCTGCAAATACATTGTCAGTTTGGAATATTTCATCTTCACGATACCTCGACTGAATTTGTCGGTGAAATGAATTGAATGCGTGATTTGTATACATTATGCGTGTATCTTTATGTCGTTTCTGCTGAATGTTCAGAGTTGTCGTCTGTCGGACATCTATTTTATGAATATAAAATTCAGGCTAAAAAGCTTAAAACTAGATAGAACCGTCTGTATTGAAAACCGTCGCAAGTTGAAATGATATAAAATACTGTTTGAAGGATTTCCAAACTTTTCAACATTGATTTGTTGTAAGTTCTAGCTGCAGGTTTGTAACGTACCCAGGCGGGTGGCTACGAATTTAATACTCAACAATTAATAAGATAGCATACACTTATCCTTAAGCTGTGAGTGGGATATATAGAATATCACACTGCTGTTTTGATCTCGGCCCTGGTATCAGCCCGAGCGGTTGGTATCGGCCGAAGCCCGGAGGGCGCGGGCCGAGACCATCCGAGGGCTGATACCAGGGAAGAGATCAAAACAGTGGTATGATGTTGTTTATATCATATATCTAAAACCAAAGAATAGAATAAATATTCTGATATTTTTCGGATGTGTCGTAAGAAAATTAGAATTATCTTTCTTTATTTCGGTGTTCCTGAAGATGTTGCTTGACAGTGAATAATCATATTATTGAGAGAAAGATTTGCCTGGTCTGGTCATTAAAAAGAATAGTCTTGGTGTTTTGAAACATTTCTTTTTGAAGCACATTAGATAAGGCCTAACAAATATTTTTTAAAAAGGTCCCAAACTTAAAAATATTCTTCTTTCACTTTCATGACTGTATCGAACCGGGGTTACAACTTCTTCAACGAAACATTACAATTTGCAAGTCTGCGATTAATAGTAACTATTTGTTTTGTTAACGATAAAAATTTAATTAAAAAAAACACATTAAATGAAAACTTGGTATTGTCTTACTGTCAAAGCAAAATAAACGTCCAGTTTTTTCAAAACATGATTCGTTGCTGTCCTAGAAGTAAACAAGAGTTACCTCTCTTACGTCACAAGTGCTATCATTTGGCGCATTTCTCAAATTCTAGTATAGATAAATAATTTTTTTAAAATCAGGTTAATTTTTCGAGATATATTGTTTCTCTCTAATACTTAAATATGAATTTTACTCTGAATTCACAGTAATTAAACAGAAATAATGATTTTAAATTTGATGGCGAGACAGCCCCTTGACGACGGGCCGAGACAGAGATATCTCAGCTCTGAGGGCGGGACAGCCCTACTTCCCACGCGCTGTCTCGCCTAGTCCAAAACGCCTGTATCGGCTGATACACTACTAGGTATATGATATAGCTTTTTATCAAACCAGCGACAGGGAACTATTCCCAGAGGGCTTACCCTAGGGGAATGTCCCTGTCGCGGGTTTGATGAAAGAGCTATCCCACTCACAGCCAGTGGATAAGCGTTTTATTATACTGATGTATATCATAATTTCTGGGAGTTGAATTAAACTGCAACTGTGAGCTGAAACCCTGATGACGTCACAATTCTACTGAAGTCATTAAGACATCAGTCTACAGCTTTAACGCTTGAAATTATAGAATTTGATCACGTGACCGACTTCATGTCACATCCAAATGAAACTCTAAAAAATTATATTTTATTTCTTAATATTTATATTTTACTTTTATTCGTGTTACAAAGAAAGATAGGTGCTATTTGGACACTGTTATAGAAATGCAACATTACGTAACTACGGCGTCATATGACGTCACAGTCAAGACTTTCTAATAGTCTCGTGCGGTTTGCCTAACTGCGTGTCATTGGAAATTGAATGTCAAATTTATTTATATTGTCATATAAGGAAAGACATTAGCAAATGTAAATATTCAAAATTGGTGGCGAAGATTGCATGAAAAATTTCCGAGGGATGGGTAGCAAAAACTATACCCCGCCCCGTGGTATAGCCTTTTAAGCTTGGAAATTTTCAGATTATGAAAAATAGTTATTTAACCTTTTTAACTTTATATAGTAAACATTTTAACAGAAGTATAATAATATATTTATAATGACCACATGTTTTAGGATCCTTGTCCTCTAATGGTAATGTGTGACGATTAACAAGAGAAAAAGAAAAACGCAAGTCCATGGATAAAGTTTCAACAAGTATTAAATTTTATAGACTAACACAGTAGTTGATGTGAGTAATAAAATTTACACAAAACCAGGCTGTCTTGTATTCTTTCGTTCGTGCATCAAGCTCTACGAACTAAAGAATGGTGAATTTCGCTTGCAAATATACTATTTTGGGCGGATCTGGTAAAGCACCAATGACGTAGTTCACAACTTGACGTCACGATTGGTAACTTCTCCAAACCGGAAAAAGTGAAGCCCCAAGTGTACACAAGGAAATGTCTGTATCTTGGGAACCGGGGTTGACGCGTCTGAAGTTTGGACGGATTGTTCTGGAGTTGAAGATGATGTTTGGGTACATCTTTTGTGTCTTTTCGGAACATATACTCAGGATCCCTCGAGAACGTAGTCTTTACTGAATAGTAACATCAGCTACTCGTGTCTGATGATACAAATGATGCCATGGGGAATCAAGGATCCCTTTCGGGAAAACGCACCTATTCTCTTGCATTGTCTCTGCATTTGTTCTCTGGAGAAGAGATCCGACGAAATGGTCCTTTCAGGTACTAAGGGCACCAAAGAAGAAAAGTCGCGGATCATTTGCCAGATTCGAGGAGGCAAGTAGAGCTCCGACCTCTCAATTCGATTGAGAACGTAAGACGATGTAATCTTTTCCTTGGTCTTTTCCTGAATAGGTGATTCAGTCAAAAGAGGTGCAGGAGAAAAAGTATCTACAAGTTTAGAAAGCTCCTGTCGATGGATCCATCAAGACTAACTGGCTCAACAATAGGATCTTAAGGAAGCGTTCCAGGTGGAGTTGTCACAGGGGTCACCACAGAAGTCGAACCTGCAGAAGAAAGAGAAATCACAGAAACGGGGACAGCTGAAGATGTTGAGACCACAGGTGAAGGTGCCTGGAGAGTAAGGGAGGTGGATGCAGGGTAGCTGATGACCTTCCTTAGAAACTGTCTTTGAATTTTTGATGGCCGTAAGTCTGTGAAGGTGATGAAAGGAGAAGGTGCGGAAGGAAGCTCTCTTTCTGATGTTATACCGGATAGGTTTCACATGATGTTATACCAGATCGGTATCCCAAGATGTTGCCTTACTATGTGCTCCACCATAAGGTATTTTCGGGTGGCAGGCAGCTCACACCGACAGTTGTGACACACTTACACCTCTCCACAGATCACATTAAAATGTCAGGCCAGTTTTCTTCTGGATTTAAATCCACGGGGGCAGAGACAGCAATCAAATATCTTTTGAAAACAATTAAGGTATGATATAATACTCTTTCAGAATTTCGCTAAACTGCCTTACTTCCGCTTTATCCGCACTGAATAGAAAAGTAAGTTTTGATTGGTCAAGGAAGTAAGGCAGTCTAGCGAAATTCGTAGGCACTTGGAGGTATAAAGACATCTTTTTTTTCGAAGGAACGGCATTGGCGGAACGAAACGGTACATACATAGAAAGTAAGTCATATGTAAACAATTAATCGCGTCAAGTCTTCTGAGAAAGGCCCACAATACCCCAAACTTGAATTTGCCTCAAAAAGAGTATCCCACCCTTCTTTTTTTTCTGTACATGCACATACTATATATTTACATTATCTTCAAGTGCCCGTGTCTGAAATGAAATTCGACAATCTTTTGGCAAACAAAATTCATTCTTTATCTTTCAGTTTGAAAAGGGTCTTTGCAATGTCACTAAATGACTTGATAAAGCGTTAATAAAATGCACACGTACCAAGAAAACTTCTCAGCTCAACGATAGATTTAGTTTCAGGCCAAGAATGATAGCTTTTGTTTTCTCGGGGTCAGTAGATATACCATGTGAACTGACTATATGTCCAAAAAAGATACTGCTTCTGAAACAGACTACATTTCTGTGGAGAGATTTTGAAATTAACACTTTGTAATTCATCAAAAAACAGTAGATAGTCTCTCAATATACTGCTCAAAAGTTTCAGAAAATTCTATGATGTCGTCAATGTACGACAAACATGTCTCAAAACTGAGTCCACTTAGAACACATTCAATAAGACGCTGGAAAGTCGCGGGGGCATTACAAAGTCATTACCATAAATTGATACAAGCCAACATTAGTGATAAATGTTTTCTTAGCATCATAGCTTTTCATGGGGACCTGCCAAATCCCGCTTTGTAGATCACGAGTCGAGAACCATTCTGAGTGCATTTATTGAATCGTCAACACTTTGAAGGGGATAGGAATCCTTGAGAGTTACAGCATTGAGACGACGATAATCTATGCAGAATCTAATAGAGCCATCTTTCTTAGGACATAAAAAAATGGGAGAAGGTCAGGGACTCGTAAAGGGTTCTATAATTCCGTTTTGTAACATTTTGTCAATTTCTTCTTTGACTATTTCTCGTTTTAGGATTGGTAGACTTCTAGCAGCCTACTTGATGGGTGCTGCATATTTGATATTTACCAGTATTTGATGTTGAACGAGGTTTGTAACACCAAGATCGCATTTGGATATTGCAAAAACGTCTATATGTCTAAGTAAGGTATTCTTTAACTGTAAAATTTGTTTTCCATTTGGATATTTTTAGAAGAAGCAAAGGGGTCGGCTACGTGTTCAGGAAGATTGATATCAACATTCGTCGTCTCGATGACACTTTGATTAATTTGACAGACATTTTGTTCAGGTCATGGGATTCTATATGGTCAACTTCTTCACCCCTGTCTGCAAAAGTGTCTTTGTGTACAGTGACAGTTTCATTTGTAATATTTCCAACCCTCAGAGGGATAGATTCCTGTTAAATGTCTACTAGATATCTAGCTATAACAATTCCACGTTGGATCAGTTGATCACTACAAGGTTCTTCAGTCCTGCTAATCTCTCCAACAATGTCGCCTTTGATAATCGTTTCGCTGTATGGGGCAAGGACTGTGTTTTCACAGGTTGATTCACTCCTCATGTTCTCCTGGTAACTGGCTAATCTTACGGCTACTGCTGGCTGCATCAAAAGTACCTCTGTACTGATCTAAAAAGTCAAATCCTAGGAAAAATTTCTCATCAATATTAGAAACTATAAAATTCTGTTTGTATTCTTTATTGTCTAGGGAAAAGTTGCGTTTCCTATAGGTTTAACAATGCCACCATCAGCCATACGTAATGAACTAGAGGAAGGTTAGAGGACAGGCCGTACATGCTCTGGTATTTTAAATTATTTACCAGAATGCAATCTAGTGGCTGTAGAACCTGTATCCAGTAGACATTCACGTTGAACTCCAAAAATAGGGTTGCTTTCACAATTAAAGCGTCTGGTTTCTTAGAAGGGGGTTAGTATTCAAATGTTGGGGGGGGGGGGGGGCATGATTAAGCTGGCACCTGACCCTTAGTGTCAGCTTCTGGAAGTTTAAAGTTTTATTTCTTGTCTGATTTGGTTCGAATTGATTTCTGAGTTGTTTCATGCTCTAATCTCTCGGATATTTCCTACATTCAGATTTCCAGTGGCCATTAGTATAATGACAGGGTCCTTTCTTCTGAGGTTGAGTCATATTATATCTTGGTCGATTAAAGGGGGGGGGCGTTCTGGGGCACGTCTAATAGGCTCTGGAAACTTGCGACTGCTTGAATTTGGTAAAACTTCGTTCATGACTCTATTGAATTTGAAATTTGATTTTTTTTGTGTCCATTTCGAAAAGCTTCACGCTCAAGCGCCAAAGTGACAACATGTTGTAAGGAGGATTGCTTCCCTTGAAACAGTCCACTCAAGTTCCGCATCACATAGAGAATCGATGAAAAAATCTTGCCAGTTGTTCTCAAGTATCGGAGGAAACATTTGGATAACATATGCATTTCTTGCTAAGGATTTTTTGTCATGAGACAGATCTTATAATTTTCTCCCCGTTTTCCTATTTTGTTTTTCAATTTTGCACGTTGTAATTATCCGAATTTATGAATTACTTATAACAGCAAATCGATTGACTTTCTGTCACCGTCAACAATGTCGGTTGCATTTCCTCGAATCAAAATAAAACGTGTAGAATATCAATGTACGCATGAATTAATATAAATTAAAATAGATGATAGTATATTTTTTGAAAATGTGGACGAATACGGAATTTTCATTTTATTTTTATCTTTAGAAGCAACGAAATTGAAAGTATGCATACAATATCGTGAGGGGTGTACATGCAGGCTAATGATGTATCCTCACGGCCACACACTTTGTTGTTTGAAATAATGACATGTAAGAAACTATAATTATTCCATTTTTATCACAGGAGTGTTGAACATACACCACTGTGTTTTCAAATAAATAAAATGAAAATTAAAGAATTAAATTAAAACGCAGCACAGTTAAGGTTACAAATGGAAATATCGGCAATTTTTTAGGATTAAAAGTACATTTATGTTCCGTTGGTTGCATAAATATCTTGCCGAGTTGACTAAGCTTGTTTTTTGACCAGACAGGCAGAACCAGTAACTTGACCAGAACGGCAGAACCAGTAACACCGTGTTGAATTGAAAAAATGTCATTAATAAAATGAAAATTAAAGAATTAAATTAAAACGAAGCACAGTTAAGGTTACAAATGGAAATATCGGCAATTTATGTTCCGTTGGTTGCATAAATATCTTGCCGAGTTGACTAAGCTTGTTTTTTGACCAGACAGGCAGAACCAGTAACTTGACCAGACAGGCAGAACCAGTAACACAGTGTTGAATTGAAAAAATGTCATTTATTCATAAAATGACGGATATGAAACTTATAATAATAATGGGAGTCAGAAGGGACCAAAACAATTGACAAACAAAGTGTTATCTTCAATCTGTATTATGCAATCTGACCCCCAACCAACATAACCTAAAATTTGATGACAATAAACTTCTCCAAACCCTACAAACACAACCTGCCTGTCCACAAAAAAAGGTGGGTTATCTAATAAATACAGGCCAGGCAGGTGAAAATAATTGAAACTGAGGAGGTAGTTCTGGGGTTGGATGGAGGGTAATTTTCTTTGAAATTTTTGCGTGGCTTCTCCTTTCAATAAAATGAAACAAAATTAACACACAAGATGAGGAGCAACGCTGATTGGCTAAAAATTTCCTAACTGGTTTGGGTAAAGCTAGGTACGTGTACGTAGCCGGGTTACACAGAACTAGGTACATGCAAAATTAAAACTTGTCGCATAAAGAAATTAATAAAATGACAAATATTGGATATAAATAATACATGTCACATAAAGGTTATTATTTTGTATTTTATATAAAAAAAATAACTTATTTATGTTCCGTTGGTTGCATAAATATCTTGCCGAGTTGACTAAGCTTGTTTTTTGACCAGACAGGCAGAACCAGTAACACAGTGTTGAATTGAAAAAATGTCATTAATTCATAAAATGACGAATATGAAACTTATACAAATAATGGGGGTCAGAAAGGACTAGAAAAATTGACAAACAGTGTTATATTCAATAAGTATTATGCAATCTGACCCCCAACAAACATTACCTAAATTTACATGAGAATAAACTTCTCAAAACCCTACAAACACAACCTACCTGTCCACAAAAAAGGTGGGTTATTTCAATAAGATATTGGATCCACCCATCCAAAGGCGACTTGGCAAGAGCAATAATTATCTATTATCTTTTGGGGTAAATTATAAAACTAACAAATTATAAAGAAACCAAGGTGTTTGAGAACAATCTATCAGTACCCATATTTAGCACCTTTAACTAGTACTGTATACAGGGAAAATTACTCGCCCCCGTTTTATTTTCGCCCCTTTCGCCCTCGTCGGAAGCGGGCGAATTCAAAACAGGGCGAATTAAAGTAAATAGCATAATATCTTTAACAAAAATCTTTTCTGGGCGATTTTAAAACCGGGCAAACTTGTTTCCAAATGTGAAAATGCGAAAATAACACGGGCCGAAATAACCCTGTATACAGTATTTAATACTTTTCACAATGCAGAAAAAAATGTATATATTTTTAATACTATCTACATCATAAATTGCAAAGAAATCATGCTTTTGAACGTCTTAGTATTATTCAATCTACAATCATCGTCGGAAACCCACGGGTGATCTCGTCTTTACTTATCACCCGTGGGGCAAACTCGCCGAAATATCGCCGTAAAATATGCTAATTTGTTGTTTTTAGTTAACCAATCAGAAAGTTGGAACTCTTCAATTTTGAAAAATACGTTTATTACTTTGCTATTTATGGTAAATATTTTGTATGTGACCACCTGCAAGGCAAACCTTTGCGCTAATAAAATGACAATCAATGATAATTATACCCCCGCTCCGAAGGAGAGGGGGGTATACTGTTTTACCCTTGTGTGTCTGTCTGTCTGTCTGTCCGTCCGTCTGTCTATCTCTGTGTCTGTCCGAAACAAATTTTCGTCACAGTTTTCTCAGCAACTACTCAAGGTAGATGCTTGAAATTTTAACACAAACTTCTCTGAGGCATGCCATATTGTGGGATACAATTTTGTTTAAATCCAATGTCAACTTCCTGTTTGTCTGTGCGTCTATCCATTTCATACATAACAAATTTTCGTCCCAGTTTTCTCAGCAACTAGTCAATGTAGATGCTTGAAATTTTAACACAATCTTCTCTTAGGCATGCCATATGGTGGGATTCATTTTTGTTTAAATCCAATGTCAACTTCCTGATTGTCTTTGCATCTGTCCGTTTCATAATAACAAATTTTCGTCACAGTTTTCTCAGCTACTACTCAATGTAGATGCTTGAAATTTTAACATAAACTTCTCTGAGGCGTGCCATATGGTGGGATACATTTTTGTTTAAATCCAATCTCAACTTCCTGATTGTGCGTCTGTCTGTTTCATACATAACAAATTTTCGTCACAGTTTTCTCAGCAACTACTCAATGTAGATGCTTGAAATACTAACACAAACTTCTCTGAGGCATGCCATATTGTGGGATACATTTTTGTTTAAATCCAATGTCAACTTATGTTTGTCTGTGCGTCTATCCATTTCATACATAACAAATTTTTGTCACAGTTTTCTCAGCAACTACTCAATGTAGATGCTTGAAATTTTAACACATTTATTATTTAAGAAGTGATTATTAAAAGATATACTTCACAAACTGCAGGGAATGAGTTAAATGTTTAACTTTTTTTTTTATTTTAGTAGAAACTGCATCAAAGGCTGATAAACATCCAATAGCTACTGATGGACAGCATGAATTTGACCAAGAGTCATCTGCAAGTGCAACTGTTAAGGCAATACATAAATATAATTCAAATTTATGTTTGAAATAACAGACTAAATTTAAAAACATATATATACACCAATTGCAATTGTATATATCTGTTAAAGTTTGTTTACTTTATATAAACTATTTTTTAGCAAATATTTTAAATATTCTGTGGATTGCGTGCATGATTAATTACTGACTTTCTTAATTAATTTAACAGGCACCAGAGAACAATGGCCATGATTATTTGAAAATACTCTCAGATGAAAAGAGGCACCATCTTCCATCAGCTCATACATTCCAAAGGAGAGTGTCTGAGAGAGGAACGAACGAAAACTCTACATGGAAGATTGGAGAAGAGGGTCCATATTTTTGCTGATTTCTCTTCAAAGACCCAAATTTCTGTGTTGTTCAAAGAAATTCTAAAATATACCACGAAATGGTACCGAAAAATAATCAGTTGTTCAATTTTTGCACGGGCTTGGATCTTGAGGTTTTAAATGCATTTTTTACATATCTACAACAAAAAGCTTCTTCCATGCAGTATTTCCATGATGAAAGAACAACATAAGTCCAAACATTTAATCTGGATGGCTAAGGTGTGGAAAAAAAAGCCTGGCATTACTAGACAATTCAGTCTGCAACAGGAATAATGAATTAAAGCTTATAGTGAAGTGATTTTCATTCTCTGTCTTAAAAATATAAAAGTAATTTAACTAACAGATATATAAAAAAAAAATTATGGTTAGAACAAAGCAAAATTGTCTGTCCCTGGCATTTGTTGTTCTTTGATATAAGCATGTTTTATTGAATTTGTATATGTATTTCCAGATGAGATGAGTAAAATATTGTTATCTTTTATTATAAATAACAAAAATGACCAAAAGTTATATTGTCTTGAACAAAAAAAAATTGGGAGTTGAAAAGATATGCAAAATACACAATGACTTACACATCATCAAGTGCTAATTATGTGAAAAATACTAATACCTGTTTCTGTTTTATAAAAATGACTACAAGTATTACATCACATGAATATTGAAGGTATAATTATTATGTTGAAGGTTGTCTACCAGTAGTTTTTTTTCATTTGAAATGTGACAATTTCACAGAGAACTTTAACCTCAACAATGCATGTACAGTGAACCCTCAGATATCCGGACGCCAGATATCCGGATGCTTCAGTATCCGGACGATTTTTCATCAGAACGAAATTTTTAAATCTTTTTTTGTCTTGTTTAACTGGTGATTCAGATATCCGGATGCTTCACATATCCGGACAAATTGACTGGGAACCAAAGTGTCCGGATAAATGAGAGCCCACTGTATATTGATTTAATGAATACATGTACATGTGTATTTAAATTAAATATTTAAATTTGTGAAAATGAATGAATTACATTTTTATCATTTGAAACTTTCTTTAAATATATGACTGATTCTTTCCATGTGATATTTTTTGTTTAAAATTGGATTGAATGAATGATTCACAATAGGATTTGAAAATATTATGGATTTTATCATATTCGTGTTCTTTAATGTATTATAGGACCATTACACCTTTTGTAATATGGTTGTACAATGCATCAATGGACATGATAAAGTCCAGAACTTTTTCATATTTTCTGTAGTGAATCCCTTTAATCCAATTTATTAAACACCTTTTATATTAAATTTTAAAATAAGTTTTGGGGAGATTTTCATATTTCAAAACTTCAGGAGAAAAATAACAGCTTGGACCCCATAACAATTGATTTTCTGAGACCTTTAGTGGATGTCTGACCTTAATCTTTTGTCAAAGTCAACATCGTTACATGTCCAAAAATTTATTCTTACAATAGCTCTAAAACAATTTGAGGTATAAAAGTTTCACTATAAAACTTTTGAAGTTTTCTACATCTGATTCATTGTTACATCCACAATTACTCGCACAGAAAGTTTGAATCCTCATCTCCCTCTGTTGATCATGAACATATCCCTCGTTTATTATTAATTTCAGTTAAGGGTGCAGTATTGCATTACGTCACAATCTTTCTCGACAGATGCACCCAGCGTAACTAATTCATGCCCTGCTGTGTGACTGGTCAACTCATATTATCAACATTGACAAGGAAATAGGCTGCTGCAAGAGCAACCGATCAGAGATTAGGGTTCCAGTCGTAAAGCTTACGGCTAGGAGGCGTCTACCCTTTAGCTTGAGTGCAGCTGTTATCATAGAATGTGACGTAACGTTAAACTGTAGTTACTGTACACACTTAACTGAAATTGATAATAACATACTGCATAGGGGCCTACTGTAAATATTTTAGAAGTGGTCACAACTTATAGGTGTTTATACACTAAAAACTGTCTAATCCGACACCTGTGAAATCAATCAAACTGTAAATTCCAACCTAACATTTCTTCCCATTTTACTAATTTTAATGTTATTTTAACCTTTCAATCCGACACCCTTTCTATTCTGACACAAAATTCATCTCCCAGTGCATGTGATTGTCGGATTAGATAGGTTTCACTGTATTTATACATGTACAATCAAAGCATAGGTAATTACCCTGGGTAAAAGTACCAACTGTACATGTTTATAATTTTTTCACAGTTTTAGACCAATGTAAATATACTGTACTTTCCTCTGCTGATTCAATTCAAATCATTGATTACATGTTACATTCAGTGCTTTGAGCAAATTAACAGCAGCAGTGTGATGTCAAAACAGTTAAATTAAAGAACTGACAAAACGCTGATACCATTATACTGCGTGCTAATATTGCATTCAGTCCTGTCGGTATTTCAACACAGTTCAAATGACACAGCTGTTTTCAGAAAAAAAACCCTGGTTGAGCACAGCTTTGGGGTACTCCGTAGCATCTTAAATCTTTGTAAACATTGAAAATTTTAATACATGCAACTGTTGAACTTGTATTGAATATATCATCAATCTCCTTGCAAGAAAATACAACCCGAGCTGTCATAATAAACCTCTTGCACATAGAAAATAGAACACCGAACAAATTCGAAATGGGATATACTTCGAGGTTTCCTGTCTTAAAACCCTGATTATTTATTATTTTCTTCTTCAAATAAGTAATTAGTGAAATAATCAATCTATCTATCTAAATTAAATAATTATGCCTAAATTATCTAATCGAGTCTAATATCAGGGATTCACATACTCTCGGTCTAGCATTGTTTACACTGCAGCGCTGGTTGTTTTACCCCTGACCTCAGATTGACCTTATGACGCGCAAGCCTTGTACAAGTGGTGAATTAAGTACATTTTGTTGTTCAAGAACACAGAGGCAGCAGACAAATTCTGATCTGTCTTGAGATCAGCATTCTGTCTTGAGATCAGCAATGTTATTTAGTAAAGAGTAGTTTGGTTAAAAGAACCCTAACTGAGTGAAAATTTCATACAGCAGACAACTTCTGACCTGCATTGAAATGCAAAGCTAGCAGAAAAAGTGTCAATTTAACTTTACTTATGCCCAGTGAATTAAATCTTGAAGGAGTTTATGCAAATATACCGACGAAATGCATTTGAGCTCCACCTGCCTAGATTTTGAATCATGTTTTCGAAGTAACCAAAAGAGACTGCATGTGTGGCTGTACCAATTTCTATAGCTATGGCCCTTAAAATTGATTGAGCAGATTCAGGAATGGGCTGAAGGGAAATAACTAGGGGAATCTGGTGTTTGTTAGTCTTATAATCTCTCATAATAATTTGAACTTCTGATTTGGCAATGCTTTTGTATTCAAAGCCGATGTCAAAATTGATGATCTACTTTCACAGTTTCGCTGATTTTGCTGTTATTTTCCCTAGTCTTAAGAATGCATAAAATGCTAGAAGGAAAAAGGACACGCAGGCAAATTCAAATGGATCACCTTTTCCTTTCAATAAAATGAAACAAAATTAACACACAAGATGAGTAGCCACGGTGATTGGCGAAAAATTTCCTAACTTGGGTTTGGGTAAAGCTAGGTACGTGCATGTAGCCGGGTTACACAGAACTAGGTACATGCATAATTAAAACTTGTCAAATAAAGAATTCAATAAAATGACAAATATTGGATATAAATAATACATGTCACATAAAGGTTATTATTTTGTACTTTATATAAATAATAACTTATACATTATTAGTAATGGCGATTCTTTTTAGGATTTATTTGATATAAAAAAAAAATGTAATGTGGTTTAAATCTACATGTTGGGGACATTTAGATTTTTTATTTAGACTTGGCACGTGATGTCGACGTCACATGATTTTAGCAATTATACTTGCAGTTTAGAGGTCATATTTAAATTCCAATATTGCAAGGGCATAACCAAGTTAAAAATCTTAAATTAATTTATAACCTTTTTCAACACTATTTGTAATTTGTGAAAAGTGCTGCGAACCTAAATAGATTCCCTTTTTTAATTGTTAAAATTTAATTTGTTGGACGGCAGGTTGAATATTTTGCTGGTCAACTGCATTAAATATAGCTATATTTAATTTATTTGCAAGTTTTTATGAGGTTCGCAGCACTTTTCAAATATCTGAATGCTTCTTGAGTTTATGTGTAAAAACTTGACAAGATACATTTAGGGTATGCCCTTGCAATAAATCGATTTATTAGGGCCCTTCCATTACTTTTTCAATGAATCTGCATACAAACACACGACAGTATCACTTGTCTGGAGAATGTACGGACAGTTTATAGATAAAATACTAATATAGACATAGCATCCAAGTTAACGGCCTTTTCTTTAACTGCAAATAATATTTTATTTGAGAACAAAAGACATTTTTCATTGTACAAAATGTAACTTGATCAGCCTCTCACTGTGTAAAAACTGCGTAATTTTTGCGATATGACGTCATATTAACAAGTGCATTGCGATCGATGCATCGTTTATATACTGTTGTGTGGGATTTAACAAACGACAAAACTGCATGTAATGGTAAGTTTGTATGTAGTACACAGCTATCCAGCTGTTTGAAATATCAAATTATTTCATTTTGTGGTATTTTGAAGACCTTTTATTATGTGTGACGTCAAAGTAAACATTTCCCGTGCAAATTAGGCCCCGCCTCCTTACTGTAACCTTAAAGTTCTGTGCTGCGAATTCAACTAAAAAATTGTTTAACATAAGTCGAATTCGTATCCAGGTATCATGTGATATTGAATGCATTACACATACGTTTATGGACTAAACACTTGGATCATATAGTAAATACCAGAAGAGCTTATGCGATAGTAATGTGTCCGTCGTTCGTCCGTCTGTCTTTAAATAATTATTCAAAATGCTACTCCTCAAGTTTTGGTCTGATTTCAATATAACTTGGTACACAAGTAGACTACTCCTACATTTTTGGTTTGATTTCAATATAACTTGGCACACAAGTAGATTACAATTAAATACATAAATCTGTGCATCGGTTTTTGATTTACATGATAATAAAGTTTATATCCTCTGGATAAACTAGGTTCTTTTGAGCACATAATTATTCACTATAAAAAGATAGATAACTCATACTTGTCACATTTATACAACTGTGCATGCGCAAGGAAAACTTCCCTTTCCTGTTGAACAACAAAGCTGCTGGTACCAAAATATTTTAACTGACGAAAATTACTTGCATCTAAGGCATCACGAAGAGGAAGTCGAAGTAAGTTTGTTTAATTAATGAGTTATTAATTAGGATCAATTACTTAAACATTTAGGATTTTTTAGTCACGATTTATCAGATTAAATTTTCGGAAAATGTTCTCTACCTTGCTCATAGGTCAGCCGTGTTGTAAAAGAATGAGAGTCAGAGTAAAATATTATTCAATTAAGTTGACAGAGAAAGGAATAGTTTACTTGCAATAGATTGTAATATGTTTTGGAAACAAAAATAGAAAAAAATTAATAAATAAAATTGACAGCGATTAGTTTAGTTGCTATGAATTGTAATTTGTGCATGCATTATATTTTAATAAATGATAGGAATATTACAATTGATTATGTAAAATAATTTTTTAAAAAATATATGAATTTTAAATGAAATTAAAATGACATTTCTTTTGTTTTATGAGCCATGTTGAGAGCCAATAAAATGGGGCATCGAAGGCCAAAAGCCCATATGCCCGCCCAGTATCCAGGACATCTGCGGCGCGTAGTATTGTAGCCACCATGGTGACCACCCAAGCATCCACAGTAGCGTTGACGTCCATTGACCCATCATACCGACATCAGTCGCCAGTAATTATTCCTAGGCAGCTATGTCAGTGCCAACAAGAACTTACAAGGTCAGCCAAGAATCGCTTGTCCAGTCAGTACCCCTACAGCCTGTCTTCGAGACTGCAGACAACATAACTCCTGTTGTGCAGACTGGACCCACCCAACAGACAGTGGAGCCACAGTTGCATGTGCCAACAACTAGCACTACAGCAGGTATAAATTGCATGGTTGAAATAGAAAGGCCTACACCTTTCCAGAGCGTAGCATCAATGCTTGGAGCTCATGTCTCTCAAGCATTGAAAGAAAAAATTTGGAATAACGACAGAGAAGTTGCCAACATATTAGGGCAGGGTTTTCAGATAGGGTTTTTGCTAAATTATCAGGGCCCTAGAGTGAGGGTTGAATATAAACACATGAAGTCTGCAATTCAACACTTGAAATTAAAATGACATTTCTTTTGTTTTATGAGCCATGTTGAGAGCCAATAAAAATAGTGCATCGAAGGCCAAAAGCCCATATGCCCGCCCAGTATCCAGGACATCTGCGGCGCGTAGTATTGTAGCCACCATGGTGACCACCCAAGCATCCACAGTAGCGTCGACGTCCATTGACCCATCATACCGACATCAGTCGCCAGTAATTATTCCTAGGCAGCTATGTCAGTGCCAACAAGAACTTTCATGGTCAGCCAAGAATCGCTTGTCCAGTCAGTACCCCTACAGCCTGTCTACGAGACTGCAGACAACATAACTCCTGTTGTGCAGACTGTACCCACCCAACAGACAGTGGAGCCACAGTTGCATGTGCCAACAACTAGCACTACAGCAGGTATAAATTGCATGGTTGAAATAGAAAGGCCTACACCTTTCCAGAGTGTAGCATCAATGCTTTGAGCTCATGTCTCTCAAGCATTGAAAGAAAAAATTTGGAATAACGACAGAGAAGTTGCCAACATATTAGGGCAGGGTTTTCAGATAGGGTTTTTGCTAAATTATCAGGGCCCTAGAGTGAGGGTTGAATATAAACACATGAAGTCTGCAATTCAACACTCTAGCGATCTAGAAGAAAAGATTAAGAAGGAAATTGGATTAGGTTTTTTTTTGCCTTTTCTTTTTCAGCCCCCCCATATCAAATTTAAGATGTAGCCCAATAGGTTTATTACCTAAAAAACAAGGTGGATGGCGAATGATAACCAATCTTTCACATCCTTATGGTGATAGTGTTAACGATTACATAGTTCAGCAAGATTGTACTGTCAGTTATGCTTCGTTTGATGATGCAATTAACATAATTCAAACCAAAGGAAAAGGGGCCCTTATGGCAAAGATGGGCATTTCTAGTGCCTTTAGGCTTTTACCAATCCATTATGCCAGATATTAGATGACCCGAGGCGTGTTAGCGCCGAGGAGAGTCTAATATCTGATATAATGGTCAGTTTGAGGCTTATAACTTACTTAAAACATTTCACCACTGTCGAACACTTCCATTGTTAACTTATTGGACAGCCAAAGGTAAGGTCTCGTTCTGCTTGGATGACTACCTGGCACTGTTCATCAATTTAGGCCAAAGAAAACTAGTTTTGGTTTTTCTTCTGTCTTTATTTACAGTAGGAATCATCGAGAGGTGTTTTATATCGATAAATATGAACATTAACTTTGTTTAGTCTTATTTATCCGCATTACGACATTTTTATATATACTACGCATGCGTAAAAGTCAGTTCTACTAAATTCTTTACAATTTATTCATTTAACAACGCAACGACCACGGATGACGACGTTCATTTTAATTTTGAAAAAAAAAGACCAGAACCGGGTGTTTTGACGATGCCATTTATCGATTACACCAAGATCGATGCCTCAGTTCAAGTTTTATACTGTGAAATCCGGGTGTATTTTCTTATGTTTGCAAGAAACATGCAATTTCCCGTTGTTAAACAGGTAATTTTTGTAAAGCAATATGATTTGAAGGATTTTTCTCCAACAACTGTTTAAGCATTTTCTATGAAATTGGGAGATTATTTCTGATGT
>PRKT01000011.1:546920-562900 GCA_003671525.1 Saccostrea glomerata | reverse complement strand
CTGACGTTTTTCTGGCTTTTTTACGATTTTGATATTTTACATGCCAGGAAAACGTCAGAACCGGCGCCATTACGAAAACTGGGAATTTCACCGTCTCCACCCGAAGTTGATTTTTTATACTTGGGAACCGAATTAGATGCCGAAATCACAATTTATCAATGGCACAATGCTCCTAGAACTCACCAATATCGATGAATAGAAATTACCACTCCACATTCCGATTCAGAACTTGCACGATTTTAAAATGCACGAAATGAAAACAAATCTCGACAGTCAGCTTGGTCAGATAAAATGTGTTCATCGGATTATATTATTTCATAAACGAAACATAAAAACGATGTTTATAATTGATATTTTATGGAATACTAAGGTACAAAACTAGTTTCTATAGACTGTGATGAGTCTTTCGGCTCAACTCTGAAAACAAGTATAGTCTAAGGGAAGTAACTCTAATTTCTGAAAATGAACTTGCCTGGATAGCAAGTGATGAGATTTAAAACTGTTTTCGGCAGATGTGATTCAGACTCCCAAAGACTGCTCCATCTCGGAAAGACAAGCGTGATGTTCAAAACAGCCTTTAAAGAACATGGGCGGACCAGTGCAAGCTGTGACGGCAAACTGAGCTGGGACATGGACTCTCAGGAGAGGCGTGGCCTGGGTACTGGGCTGCGGCTAAAATGCAGCAGGTGCCCTTACGTGTCAGAAATGCACAACCTCTACGAGGAAGTGCAATCCAACTCAAGGGGAAGGAAAGCAGCAACAGTCAACTATGGCCTACAAGTAGGTCTAAGTCAAACCCCAATTGGCAGTTCATTGCTACGCAAAATTCTTATGGCCACCAACAATCCACCTCCTTTTGAATCTTCACTACAAAAGACAAGAAACACCGTCATGCAAAAAGTAGTTACCTTGAATAAAAGTGATATGAAAAAAAGGTGCAACAAATTAGTTAATATAAATGTATTGCAGGGGGCCTCAAACCCAAACAACACAGGAATTCAGTGCGATGGAATGTACAATAACTCCCTCTACTCCGGGGTGGTGGAAACCCCCTTCCAGCCTGTTACTCAAACCGTCTTCTCACTTGCAGAAGATGTAACAAGTAGTCACGAGATAATATCCCTAGTGACCAAAAACGAGATATGTCCCGAGCGACAGCACCTCAAGAACAATCCAAGCCATGTGTGCACTGAGCAGACATGTGGGGCAAATATACCTATTACCAAAAACATTGGTGACGAATTCACCTGGGCCAAAGACGGCATAGAAGACCTCGAGAATGATTTAAATGTCAAGGACATTATGTCGGACCCTGACAGTACCATATCCAAGGCCGCAGAGTCTTTGCATGCCGAGGGCAATCTATCAGACAAACCAATTTTGTCGACACTCGGCATCTTGCTGAAAATGTTAGAAAGACCATTAAAAAAGATGAATCTTTACAGAAAATTATGCCTAAAAATACAAAAGCTGAAAGAACCAAACTGCTGCATAACTTTGCTATAGATTTTACAGGCAGATGCACTGGTGAATTAAATCAGGCACAAATAAAATGCACAGGTTATGCAAGTAAAATTAAGAACCAATTCTCCTAGTGTGAGTGATGCTATAATTTGCTGCTACATGGGTGAACATGCCTTATGCAAAAAACACTCTTTAGTATGCAAGGGTGAAAAGAAAAATTGGCTTGCTAAAAGTGTTTACCTTGAAGGAAACTTCAAAATTCCATACTCCAGGGCCAATGCAAGGATCCAAGACCTGCGTCAATAGGCGGCTTGCCCCTTCGATGCTAGACAAATCCATTTTTAATACCAATACGCAGAAAGTGGAAAGAAATCAGAGCAGAGCAAACACGGACCCTGAAACATCAGAGGTGGGATCAGGTGCCATGGAGTAGTGAGCATCCCCTGCCGACCGGTCACACCCGCCGTGCGCACCTTGTCATGATCAGGAAATAACGGAAAAAATCCGTCGTCAATTCAGTGTATAAATAATGGACTAACAATTGGTATAAAAAATGTCAGTCAGCATTTGACTGACTCGGTGATAAATTTTATTTGCTGACAAGGTCATTGTATCGACTATAGAACTTACGAAATGATGACTTTAAACGAAACTGCTGATATTCTTGTTTCATCAACTTGTTTGTCAATAATTTACCTCGTTTTAGAAATTGTTCATACGTAAAGCATGCTCTCGCGTATCGAATCAACTGAGATATATATACTCCGCATGCAGGTGATGAAGGTATATTGCTGCATAAGTAAGGGAAGTTAACGATAGAAAAGTTAATGTCATCACGTTTATCATATAGCTATCATACACCCAAAGTTGTGCAGAGAAGAAAAGCTGACAAAAGTCCTGATTTGTCAATAACCAAAAATCTTTGTGGTGGAATTTGACAGTGAAATATAAGTGACAAAAATGTGACTTACTAGTATTAGAATATGTAAAAGGATATAGCACTTGTAAAGGAAGACTTGAGATGAGGGGTGATATTTTACCGTACCATTTCATTCAGTGCGGATCTACACCAGTTGGAAACGGGCCAAAATTCAAAGGAAAAACGACGCGGCAGTGTATATTTTTCGTGGTGGAATTTTGAAGCAGAGGTGTTGAACTTTGCTTTAAAGTGACTGATATTTTGAAAATTGATTATATAAACTAGGAGACTTATTGTTCACAGAACAATAAGAGGTCTTTCCACCTTCTTTGAATTTCAAATTTATTTATATCTAACTCCTTAACATTATATTCAATGAAAAATAAACCAGAATTGTCTTAAAGTATAGAAAAAATAAAATTAAAGAAAAAAATGGAAATACCTTGACCTTTGACCTTGAAAAAATATTCAAAGTCAAAGGTCAAGGGTCATAATGCAATTGACCCCATGCTTCTATGACTTATAGTTTTCAAGTTATAAGGTTTAATAGTAAGTACAAAGAAGATAAAGGGCAATAACTCATATAAGGGTCATGAGATCCTTTTGCACTTATACAGTGAAGTTAGGCGTGAAGACCCTGAAGACTTTTTTGAAGATTTGGTGACTCTACGGTCTATAGCTTCGGAGGAGTAGCGAAAAATAGGTTTTTCGCACAAGGGGCAATAACTTTTAAAAGGATTAATGTTAGGGGACAAGAATGAAATCTTTGAAATAGTTTTAAAAGTACATAGTAATGATGCATAGACATTAAGTATATGTTGAAAGACAACAGAGATACAAAAAGAGCTAAATTTCTCATTTTTGAAATGACCTTGACCTTTGACCCTCACATGAAATTTAAGGTCAAAGGTCAATGAATCTTTGCAGTTGGCCCCATGTCTCTACGACTTCTCGTTTTGAAAATTTTTAATTATTTGTAAAATTCAACAAGTTTCAGGGGCAATAACTCATTGAAGGGGTCATGAATACTTTTGCAATGAAGCATTTAAGTTTTTCTTAATTAGTCAAAGACATTGGTGAAGGTTTCATTCCTCTACAATTTACGGTTTTGGAGGAGTAGCAATAACAAACATTTGTGCGAAAGGGGCGATAACTCTGAAAGGGATTCGATGTTCATATACGCAGGGTCAAATAAAAAAATCATTTAAAGAGTACATTCTTATGAACTATAAATCTCTTCAATAACTTGTGATCAAAAAACCATTCGGCGGAAAAATAATAAAAATAACTAGGAGACTTATTGTTCACAGAACAATAAGAGGTCTTTCCACTTTCATTGAATTTCAATTTCATTTAATATTTATCACTTTTAAATTAAATTTCATCAAAGAGAAACCAGGAATGGCTTTAAAGAAGAAGAAAAATGAAAAATTTAAAAATTTGAAGGTGACCTTAACCTTTGACCTTCAAGTTATATTCAAGGTCAAAGGTCAGGGGTAACATTGTAATTAACTCCATGCCTCTATGACTTATAGTTTTAAAATTATAAGGTTTAAAGGTAAGCACAAAAGCATTTAAGGGCAGTAACTCATTCAAGGAGTCACCAGATCCTTTCGCACTTGAACATAAAAGTTGTGCCTAAAGTTCCTTAAGACATTAGTGAAGGTTTTTTGTCTCTGCGGTTTACGGTTTCAGAGCAATAGCAATAACAAGGTTTTTCGCACAAAGGGCGATAACTTTTAATAGGGTAAATCATAAGGGACAAGAATGAAATCTTTGAGAATACATATTATTGATGCAAAGACAGATTGTATATGTTAAAAGACCAAAAAAGATATAAAAAATGCTTAATTTCTCATTTTTGGAATGCCCTTGACCTTTGCATAAATTTTAAGATCAAAGGTCAATGAATCTTATGCAGTTGGTCCCATGTCTCTACGACTTCCCATTTTGAAAATTTTTAAGTATTTGTGAAATTCAAAAAGTTTCAGGGGCAATAAATCATTGAAGGGGTATCCGAATACTTTCTTAATGAATAGATTGAAAAGTCTCCCTAATAAGTCAAAGACATTGGTGAATGTTTTATATCTCTACGGTTTACGGTTTCAAAAGAGTAGCGATAACAAAGTTTTTCGTGCAAGGGGCAAGAACTCCGAACAGGGTCATAGTTCATAGTAAAGGCATCAAATCTTTCCAAAAGTTTCAATGACCTTAACGATGAACAAAAAATCTTTTCGATAAACCTCGAAACAAAAAATCAGCGGAAGAAAAATAATAATAAACAGAACAATTTCAATAGGTCTTTCCACAGAAAGGTGGAAAGACCTAATAATAATAAACAGAAGAAAATCAATAGGTCTTTCCACAGAAAGGTGGAAAGACCTAATAAACAGAACAATTTCAATAGGTCTTTCCACAGAAAGGTGGAAAGACCTAATAATAATAAACAGAAGAAAATCAATAGGTCTTTCCACAGAAAGGTGGAAAGACCTAATAAACAGAACAATTTCAATAGGTCTTTCCACAGAAAGGTGGAAAGACCTAATAAAAAGTCCGACGACAACCTGTATAACCTGTAATAACTCTCCACATGCCCCTGTGCTAAAAATAGTGCCAAGCGACATTTCATACTTAAAGTAACAGCTTTTCAAGAAGCTTGCCTGACTAATGCCATCAATATCTATAGAACCTATAAGCATGATATTAAAGTTATAAACATTTACATTGCATGGGTGAGAGGGGTGGTGTTTAATTATTTCACTAAAATAATTATGAAGACGTTGCACAAAACACCATGCATTCATTTTAAGTTGTGTGCTACTCATCACGGGCAAATGAAAAAGAAAATTTTTTATATCAAACGTATGTATTGGAATGTACAGCACATGTACATGCATGTTGGTAACATTATGAGTATAGTGAATAGTTAATCAATATAATATGATATTGAATATTTTCAAAATAGTTTTTTTTCTGTTTTCGGTTTGTTGCATGGATTTGAGATGTCACCACTTGCTGGTGGGAGAGCTTCGAAATTGGGAATTGTAACGGTTATGACTGACATGTATGAAGAATATGTTTATTACTTCAATTGTTGGGCATACCAGAGCATCAACGATAGTTGGAAACGTGGTATGAATAATAAATAATGCCCGTTATACAGAATTCAGGATGTTTTTTTTCGGGGTGGGGGTCCACATCAAATATGTTTGTACGAGCAAAAAAGGAATAAACTTCCTCAATCCTGAAATGTGAGAGAAAACTTTTCCAAGTCTATTTTAAGGTCACCTGAGTACACTCAAGTGACCTATTGCTATCTGTTTTCGTCCGCCGTCGTTCGTCGTGCGTTAACATTTGAACATTTTCAGCTTCTTCTCTGCAACCAATGAACCAATTTCAACCAAATTTGACACAAAGTATTTATGGGTGAAGGGAAACAAAAATTGTGAATTTCATGATCCCTGCCCCCCTGGGGCCTGAGGGGTGGGGCCAAAACCACTAAAATTAGTGCAATCTTTAAAAATCTTCTTCTTTACTCCTGGACATCAAGCAGTCAAACTGTTTGCATGATTGTAATCAGCAATGAGTCCTCTACCAAAATTGTGAAATTCATGGCCCCAGGGTCAGGGGTTCTAGTGCTAGGGCGGGGCTAAATAAGTAGGTAGTGAAAATGCATTATTTCTTTGAAAATCTTCTTCTCTGCTCCTGGGTATTAAATAAACCAACTAAGTACATAGTTATGATGAGCAAGAGTGCCTCTACCAAAATTGTGAATTTTATGGCCCCAGGGTTAGGGGTTCTGGTGTTAGGGCGGGGCTCTAGTGATTATATAGTGAAAATACATTAATTCTTTGAAAATCTTCTTCTCTGCTCCTGGGTATTAAATAAACTAACTAAGAACATAGTTATGATAAGCAAGAGTGCCTCTACCAAAATTGTGAATTTTATGGCCCCAGGGTCAGGGGTTCTTGTTTTAGGGTGGGGCTCTAATGATTATATAGTGAAATGTATGAATTCTTTGAACATCTTATCCTTTGCTCTTGGTTAATATGCTAATGATCTAATTACATATCTAAGGCCAGGATTTATTTTATTTTCAGTTTTACAAACCCACCGCTCAAGGTTTTGAACTTTTAGAAAAAAATTAAAAAAAAATTTCTTTCGGATGTCAAATTTGAGTCGGGATCGAGATTTCAAATTTACGAACTCGCACTTCCGGTTTTTAGACCTGAAACGGCGGGTAAATAAAGCTAGATCCAAGAATTTGGCATGGTTTAGTGTAAAATTCATCGATAAGAGTGCCATTCAAAACGTTTCACCCGTTCAAAGGACAAATAAAATGCTGACGACTTTGTTGCACAATGACATGCTGGTGAGATAATTATGTATTCGTTTCAAAAGTAACTGTAAATTATTTTCCTCCCCCAGGTTTTAAACTGCCCGTGGTAGCTATTGCATATTGCCAGGGACATTGTTTAGGTCTCTGTTATAGCTTACAGTCTAAGCATCATTCTTCAGAAAATTGTTGCTTATGCATCAGATGTAATGAATAAAACTATGGGAGAAGTGAAGTCCATTTGAGGAAGAAATAAACAATAACCTGAAGTGAAGAAATAAAAAAAAATTCAACTATTAAAAGGCAAGAATATACAAATATATGTAGTATCATTTGTATCAGCCAGAAAAATTATTTTACACTTAATTGAAAAAATGTTGACCCTACTCCCCAATACTTCCTGTCTGTTTTATGATAGGAATTATAATTTTAGGCATCAAGTAAATTTTAGAACAATGTCTACACATTCACCTAACACATATTAAGAAAATGAAGATGTATTGAAAGACTTTTAAAGAATTGATTTTTAAAAATATATTTTGATCAACATCACAAAATTTATATAACTGGCCCAAACTGGCAGATGATGAAATAAGCAATTAAATGTTCTACTTTCCTATTTGTAAGCATTATGTGTCCAGTGGTAAAGAGCCTATTAGGATAGCATAAAAAAAGAATGTACAAATGTTAATAATTGATTTATCAAAAAAAATTATTTCCTTTTCCTTCGGGACTTTTTTATTCTCATGTTCATAACTCAAACCTAAACATAAAAAAAAGCTGGCCTTATAATGAAGAAAGGGTCCTCTTTCAAAATAGATAATTTCAGGAGTGCTGGGTCAGGGGTACCAAGGGGGTACTTTGACCAAAAATAAATTAATGCTTTGAAATCTGCCCTTTGATAAGCAATGGTGCCTCTTTCAAAATTTGTGAATTTCATGGCTTTTGGCTTAAAACACGAACCAAATACAATCGCTGGAAAGTTGTTACATGATACTCAGGTGACCTATAAGGCCCGTGGGCCTCTTGTCTGGTTATGTAGGAGGAAAACCCTGGAGGGGGATATGATCAAATGTATATTTTGCCAAATCATCCTCTTAAGAAGTCTTTGTTCGTTTCGTTTTTATTACTTGAAATGAGGTAACTTCTAACTCACTTAATAGTATCACCGATATGGTTTTTTTTTCAAAGCTCGATCGAGATTCCGATAAAAAGAACAGCCTTTTATATATAATTCATGCAGTTTTCATTTCCATTCAAATACAAATGTAGAATCGTCCACGAAAAGAGTGAAAGACTTACACGCGACATTTGGCGCGAAATGAATGTGTCACCCCTTACCTAGAAGACTAATGGAGTAATCCAGTAGTACAAAAACACAGAAAAAAGGTCAAACGGACATGTCCGTTTATAGAAACTGTGACCTCTTAGCTTCAGACCTCGGAAATATTGATCCTTAGTAGTGCCTGACGCCGTGACGTCAGGCAATAAAACAAAAGGGGCAGGCCACTTTGAGAGGGATGAGGGAGGCCCGAAGGAGTTTATGGTTTTGGTATAAAATTTCATTGCAAGAGCAAATCTTAAAATATCGCCGGAAACGATGGTGTAACACACACACAGACAGAATGTCTTCATTGTGACCTTGAACTTTGACCTTTTGACCTCAAAATCAATAGGGGTCTTCCTTAGGCCACAGGGAGTGTAAAATTTCATTGCGAAAGCTCACAGGGTTCTCGAGATATCAAGCGGAAACGAAAGTGTTACAACAGACAGAAAAGGGTTCTTCTTTAGGCCGTAGAAAGTTGCTATGCAAAATTTCATTTGAAAATCTGAAAGGGTTCTCGAGATATCGCGTGGAAACGAAAGCGTTTCAGACAGAATGACAGACGGACAAACCCAAATTAATAACACCCACTTTCAGTGAAACCGGGGGACAAAAGAAAACAAAGGTTTTGATTTATTCTACAAGGAAAATAAAGAAATCTTATAACAATAATAATATGAATATTACAGATAACTACAAATATTTTGGTATATTTTTATGCCCCCCTTCGAAGAGCTGCTGTCTGTCGGTCAACTTAGTTTCCGTTCATTTTCTTCGCAACCGTTGCACATACTGAAATGAAATTTGGTATATAGATATATCACATGCATATCTAGGTCAAGTTCTGTTTTGGGTACAAGTGCTATATTTTTGACAGAGTTATGCCCCTTGGACTTAGAAAAAATTCATTTATTTGCAGTTTCCGTTCATTTTCTTGGCAACCGTTTAATGTACTCAAATAAAATTTGCTATACAGATATATCAGATGAATATGTAGGTTAAGTTCTGTTTTGGTTACTATCGTGCCATTTTTGACAGAGTTATGCCCCTTGGACTTAAAAAAAATTCCAATTATTTGCAGTTTCCGTTTGTTTTCTTCGCAACCGTTTAACATACTGAAATGAAATTTGGTATACAGATTTATCAGATAATTTAAATGTATAGGTCAAGTTCTGTTTTGGGTACGATTGTGCCATTTTTGACAGAGTTATGCCCCTTTGACTTAAAAAAAATTCCAATTATTTACAGTTTCCTTTCCTTTTCTTTGCAGAGGTTGCACATACTGAAATGAAATTTGGTATACAGATTTATCAGATAAATGTATATAGGTCAAGTTCTGTTTTTGGGTACTATCGTGCCATTTTTGACAGAGTTATGCCCCTTGGACTTTGAAAAATTTCATTTATTTGCAATTTCCGTTCATTTTCTTCATGTATAGGGAGAATCCATCATCATGTTATACACAGTCAATCGTACTACTGTGTTCTGTTAACTGGCCATAACTTTTTCATTATTCAATGAAATTTGGCAAGTATGTTTTTATTTTTCTTGTAAAAGTACGGTCTTTCTTCATCTAAAATGATAAATTGTAAAACTGAAAGAGGACATAAATTTACATAGGGAGAATCCATCATCATGTTATACATATAGTCGATCGTACTAGTGGTTCTCTTAACTGGTCATAACTTTCTTATTATTCAATGAAATTTGGCAAGTATGGTTTTATTTTTCTTGTAAAAGTATGGTCTTTCTTAATCTAAAATGAAAAATTGTTAGACCAAAGAGAACTTAAATTTACATAGGGAGAATCCATCATCATGTCATATTCAGTCAATTGTACTGTCTGGTGTGTTCTCTTAACTGGCCATTTAACTTTCTTATTTTTCAATGAAATTTGGCAAGTGTGGTTTTATTTTTCTTGTAAAAGTATGGGGTTTCTAAATCTAAAATGATAAATTGTAAAACTAAAAGAGAACATAAATTCATATAGGGAGAATCCATCATCATGTTATACACAGTCAATCGTACTAGTGTGTTCTATTAACTGGCCATAACTTTTTCATTATTCAATGAAATTTGGCAAGTATGGTTTTATTTTTCTTGCAATGGCATAAACTTTCTAAATCTTACATGATAAGTTGTAAAAGAACTGAAATTTACATGGGGAGAATCCATCACCAGGTTATATTCAGTCAATCGTACAGGTGTGTTCTATTAACTGGCCATAACTTTCTTATTTTTCAATGAAATTTGGCAAGTATGGTTTTATTTTTCTTGCAATAGCACAATCTTTATAAATCTTACATGATGAATTGTAAGAGAACTGAAATGTACATGGGGAGAATTCATCACCAGGTTATATTTAGTCAATTGTACCAGTGTGTTGACTCTTAAATGGTCATAAGTTTTTCTTTTTCAATGAAATTTGGCAAGTATTGTTTTATTTTTCTTGTAAGAGCATGAACTTTTTAAATCAAAAGTATAAATTGTAAATAAGGACTGAAATTTTCCTAGGGAGAATACATCATCATGTTATGCTCAAACAGCTTACTGGTGAGCTCTCATAAAGGCAGTTTATAGTATGATATAATAATTTTTTTCAATGGATAGGAGTGTTTTTAAACCTTAAAAAATAATTCAATATTTAAATACTTGAGAAACCTTTTTACTACTTATTTTAAAATTATTAAAATCCCTAACACAGATAAAGTTTGACACCTAGGGTATTCCACTGTGTATCCATTCAGGTAGACTGCTAGCTCCAAGGTATTCACTTCTGTATAAAATTAGCCCCTCCCTCACCTGGATTTTTTTTTTAATACGTTTCAATGATATTTAGCCAATCTGGAATAAATTTCTTGTATTTAGTAATTCTTACTTTATCAAAGTATTTGTTTATATATATATTTTTGAAATATTTAAGGAAATGAGAGACTTTTTTTCTACTCAAGGCTATAGGTTTTAAAAATTTAAATAAATTATTGAAAAACAGAGGAGCTTTAAAGCTGCCTTATAGACATAATTAATATTCAAAAATAAATATTACATTTTATATAGTCAGTCCGTACCTGTATGCGTATTGAATGAACTTATTAGAGTCCTTAATCATGCTGACCGGTGAAACCTTGAGGGCTATAGGTCTTTTCTTTCATTTTATTTCATGTAAATTTGCTTGGTGTGATATTTTTATTCCATAACACTTTCCAAACGCTACCATGATTAAAAATTCATTTACCATTTTACACAGTAAAAAAATGAGTCCTTACAGAACACATTAGACCCCAATAATCTACACAATGAAGTGATGCAGAAGACCACATGAAAGTGACATTTCAGTTGTATTCATTGTTGTGGCTTTGTTGTTATATTTATAAGAAATTAATTAAACCATTAAAAATTAAATTGAAGGATTGTTCTTATTTTTTTCAATTGTTTGTAGTTTGTATGTAGTCATCTGTCCATCTGTCAGTTGAATTGTTAAATCATGATCCCAAGGGGTATTGTGGGGCCACGATATCAGTGAAAAACATAGAGGGGAAAAGGTTAAGAAATGTTCTTAAACCACAGTTAATCGAGGAAATGTCATAGCATCATCAATTAGTTTATTCAAGTTTCAAACCATACCCCCTAAGTGGTAGATTTGGGCCAAACTTTTCAATACTGAATTCCTACCCAAAGAGCTCCGGTGAGCAATGTGGCCCATGGGCCTCTTTTTTTTTTTTTTTACATTGCTTTAAAAGTTAATAAATACATGGAGTATATCAAAATATCACCACAATTTTAAAATCTGTACTTTGTCATGATTATTGTAATGATCATTCAAACATATAATCAGGTAAGTAATTGGTCCTATTTGCATGTTATATGCAATATAACACTTTTATAGCTTTTTCAAAGGAATTAATAAATTTAAATCATAAAAAAAGAGATGAAAGAAGATAAACTGGTTTTTTAAATCACTTTAAAGAAAGCATTTTTCTGGTTTAGGATTGAGAAGCTACTACATTTACAGATTATTTAGAATGGAATATAATGGGATTTATTCCCAAATCAGGGCCAATGGGCATAAACATCTATAAGTATAATATACTTAACTTTTGTCAGTATAGCGGAAAAACAAATTCCGGATAAATTTAACAGTTTAGTCTTTGAATTTTACGCTATTTGTCAGAGTCACCCATATGTTTCTTAGAGTACGACTTATACATAGGAAAAGAAAAAAGTTGTGGATGACAATGGTGCCAAAATGAGGAATTATCAAGTAAAGAAGTATCACAAGTTATGATTTGATTTGGTCTCTTTCAATCAATTTCAAAAACATTCTTTGAAAAGTAGAGTAGTTTTTGTCTTTGTTTGAATCAAGTCCATTATGCTACAAACAGCAGAGCTCAAACTAAACTACAGTACATGTAAGTAGAACAACTATCATTACTAGGTGAATCACGATCAACAGTGTTCAATAACAGGTCACAGGACTGAGGAGTCCGCAGTTTTATCAACAAAATAGTGAAAACAATAACCTGTGAGCTACGCTAGCGTAAACAAAGTCACGTTATTTTTTACACTGTTTTTCTGATAAAATTGCCTGTACCGCCTCCAGTGTCTTTTTTTATATTCATTTCTTTCCCCCACTTGGAATATTAGATTAACTTTCAAACTTTTAATCCGTATTCGTTTACTTTTTCACTTACGGGTCAGTCAAAAAAAATATAATTTAATTCCCATCTTTTCATGCTTATGCCATGTCTAATTTACATATGCAGTGATAAAATGTATTTATAATTTATACTTTTTCAATGAATTTGAAAAAAAAAATATTTTAATTAATTAAATTGTTACAAAGTTGATAAAAAATGTACATGTATTGTACTTAATTTATGCTGCAACTCCAAACAATATTTATTTCATAATTCTTACTTGATGATTACAAGCATTAAGAGAAATAATGTGTTTTTTTTTTTACCCCACATAAAAAATTATGGAATAATAAACCCCACATTTTATTTTTAGAGAGACGTGGGTTAAAAAACCCCACGAAAAATAATATGGGTTATTTAACCCCATGGGGAAAAAAATAAACCCCATAGGTTTTTTTTTTTAACTCAAATATCTCAAAAACTAGCAGAAAATGTTGAATTTTTTTTTCATAAATCAGTTTGATTATAAAAACCCCACCATTTAAAAAAAACCTAAGATGATAGCTTTAAAGGAAAAGGGTGCGCAAGTTCGGAAAAATGTCCATTCCGAAGTTGCCCGTCCCACTGTTAAATCTGTCTATATATCAGAGACTGTTTTAATATTAGAAACAAGCTTGGTTCAATTTAATACTTTGTATTATATGGTTAACAAATTAATACATTTCTGTATATAATATGTGCTTTAGTGCCAATAAAGAATTGAATTCAATTCAATCTGTTTAATTATCTTCTATATGGGGAAGTCTCGGCAGCAGCTAGAAATATAATATATATTATGCATATATGTGAGACTCTTTGAACTTTGGTCAAAGGAAGATCTGATGACCATTCGGAGAATGATTTAAACGATCCAAAGAATATAGTTTCTCATTTGAGCCTCGGGCTACATATCTTATTGAAAATTCTACATCGACAGGGAAATCACGTTTGAATCTAAGGTGCAGATTCCTAGGAATGGAGAAAAGCTTGAATCTTATCCTGAAAGAAATCTTCTCCGGTTTCCTTGTTTTATTTGAAAGACAACTCAGGGAGGAAAATTCAAGTCACATTTGAATGAAGCCAAACCTTTATTCCTGTTACTTATTGCTAGATTTTGCGTTTCGGGTTTTTGCACTGAATAGAAATATGACTGACCCAAATATTAAGATATTCCTGACTAAATTTTTTTAACTTTTCTCTTTTCCTCTGCAGGGTGTTAAGTAGAATGGTCGTAATATCCAAATTTAAGAGATCACAGCTTAAGATATCCGATCAATATTAGGACATAATTTTCTAACCTTAAATATATTTATCTTGTATTTAAAATTCTGAAACTCATTCAAACTCAAAGTAGTTTAGAGTAAAAAAAATATTTACCAGGAGAAATGTTCAAAAATATATTAACGTGAGCAGTAATTAATGAGGAATGCATGGAGGTGTATTTGGACAAGCAGATTTTTGAAATTAAAAAAAAATACTAATAATATAAAAAACAAATGATGGGGGAATGATGCATATGATTATTAGGAATAGAAAAACGATTGAAAACTACAATTTGCCAGATATTTTTTTCTAGATTTGATTTTTATTGATTAAAATCAAAGGGAGATGAATCTTCAAGGATAAGGTAAAATGTAAGGATACATTCCAATCTTACATATTGATTCTAAAACATGAACATTTTGTCTATATATACTGAGTATTCAGCCAATATATATCTGTTGTGCATTCAGATTCATTGAATCTGAGGCTATTATGGGTCGGATACCTTTATTTCACAAAGGGTCGGATACCTTTATTTCACAAAGGTATTGCTAGCCATTTATCAAAGAAGAGATCAAAAACCTGTATCAAACAAACACTGTACAATTGAAATTTGATATTGATGACATTTCTTTTAAAGGCCAATCATGAAACTCTTGTATTAATCTCTGGTCCAGTTATCTTCCATCGGAGGAGAGCAGCTGATTGTTCATTTGTAATTAAAACAGTTTCTTTGTCATCCTTGATATATGCATTCTTAGGTGTTCGTATCCGGATAAATGGGAATAGTTTTACAGGAAACATCCTCTTGGTATTCCTTTCTTCATGATTTACTGAAGGGTGTTTTGTTATTTAACGTCCCTCAAGATTTTTAGGTCACCTGAGTAAACTCAGGGACCTATTGCAATCCGTTTTCGTCCGTCGTGCGTTGTGCGTTAACATTTGAACATTTTCAGCTTCTTCTCTGCAACCACTGAACCAATTACAACCAAATTTGGCAGAAAGCATCTATGGGTAAAGGGGAACAAAAATTGTGAATTTCATGATCCCTGCCCCCCTTGGGCCTGAGGGGTGGGGCCAAAACCACTAAAATTAATGCAATCTTTAAAAATCTTCTTCTTTACTCCTGGACATCAAGCAGTCAAACTGTTTGCATGATTGTAATCAGCAATGAGTCTCCTGCCGAAATTGTGAAATGCATGGCCCTCGGATCAGGGGGTCTAGTGCTAGGGCGGGGCTAAATAAGAAGGTAGTGAAAATGCATTATTTCTTTAAGAATCTTCTTCTCTGCTCCTGGGTATTAAATTAACCAACTAAGTACATAGTTATGATGAACAAGAACGCCTTTACCAAAATTGTGAATTTTATGGCCCCAGGGTCAGGGGTTCTGGCGTTAGGGCGGGGCTCTATTGATTATATAGTGAAAATACATGAATTCTTTGAAAATCTTCTTCTCTGCTCCTGGGTATTAAATAAACTAGTTATGATGAGCAAGAGTGCCTCTACCAAAATAATGAATTGTATGGCCCCAGGGTCAGGGGTTCTGGTGTTAGGGCGGGGCTCTATAGATTATGTAGTGAAAATACATGAATTCTTTGAAAATCTTCTTCTCTGCTCCAAGGTATTAAATAAACTAACTAAGTACATAGTTATGATGAGCAAGAATGCCTCTTCCAAAATTGTGAATTTATAGCCCCAGAGTCAGGAGTTCTGGTGTTAAGGCGGGCTCTATTGATTATATAGTGAAAATACATTAAATCTTTGAAAATCTTCTCTGCTCCTAGGTATTAAATAAACTAACTAAGTACATAGTTATGATGAGCAAGAATGCCTCTTCCAAAATTGTGAATTTTATAGCCCCAGAGTCAGGGGTTCTGGTGTTGTTAAGGCGGGCGCTATTGATTATACAGTGAAAATACATTAAATCTTTGAAAATTTTCTTGTCTGCTCCAGGGCATTAAGCAGATGAACTACCTATATAGTTATGATGGACAAGGG
>PRKT01000011.1:529822-546231 GCA_003671525.1 Saccostrea glomerata | reverse complement strand
GGGGGGGGGGGGGCTGTACTTATATTCTGAAAAAGAATGAATGGTTTGAAATCTGCTTCTTGGTAATATCAAATATGAAGGCCTAAGGGTCAGGGGTTCATGTGTGGTAGGGGCACTACTGTTTATTGCTGAATATCACTGATTAGTTGAAATGCATTTTTTGTTCCCCTACCCTGCGTATTGGTATTAAGTAAACGAACTAAGCAACTGCTAAGTGTATTGTTATGATGATCAATGGTGCCTCTTTCAAAATTGTGAATGCCATAGCATCTGGCTTAAAACATGAATCAAATTCAATCACTGGAAAGTTGTTGCATAATGCTCAGGTGACGTATAAGGCCCATTGGCCTTTTGTTTTTTCACCCATATGGAGACGCCACTATTTGCCGGTGGAGACTTGCTTTGTACTCGGCACTCGGGGCCTTTGAGCTGTGAGGGGTCTTTTTTCGTTCCAGCACGTGCTGCGTCAAGGGACGTCGGTTTTTACGGTCTCATCCGAAGCACCGGTCTCCACGTTCAACGGTGGGAATGGAACCCGCGACGTAAGGAGCAACTCCTTACTTCCCGACCCTAGAGCAGACGCTCTAACCGCTGCGCCACGCGGGCGACTTTTGGGTGTATTGATGTGTCGAAAAGATGAACAGGTACCCAACAATAGATTGCAAGCCCTGTAGGAGT
This sequence comes from Saccostrea glomerata, assembly GCA_003671525.1. NCBI lineage: Eukaryota > Metazoa > Mollusca > Bivalvia > Ostreida > Ostreidae > Saccostrea > Saccostrea glomerata. The sequence goes on along the minus strand of PRKT01000011.1, from coordinate 545,553 downwards.
TGAAAATGATCGAAGCGACGGACTAAGAATGAAGGTCAATGTATAACAGTTTAATAGTACTAAATTTGGGAATAAGGTCGATCCCTTTCCCTTTCTTTGCAAGACATTATGAACTCCAGGCCTGGGGGCCATAAAACTTAGACGAGCTCACTTTTGATCTCAGTCTCACTTTTCCACTATTAGTTCCTTTGTAAAAAGTGAGACTGAGATCAAAAGTGAGCTCGTCTAAGTTTTATGGCCCCCGGGCCTGAACTTCATTCTCAGTTTCTGTGTATATCATTTAATATTGAAGTCATTAGCACATTGCTGAAGTATGAGATATGAAAATTTTAACAAGCTCAAATGTTCAATGAAACGTTAAAATTAAAAAATTAAACGAGACTTACCTTGGTTAAGGTGAGGTTTGATTGAGATTCTATGAGGAAATAGAATCAATGAAGAGATCACGCGAGATTGTACTGCGCATATGCGGATTCAGGATTTAAAGCAAAATTTTTTTTTGTTACATCATTTACACAAATGTATACATCATACATCTGTGTAAATGAAATTTTACAAATCATACATTTATAAATTTCATTCCTTGCATATGCAGGGTGGGTGGGTGGCACGTGATCTCTTCATTGATTCTATTCCCTCATAGAATCTCAATCAAACTTCACCTTAACCAAGGTAAGTCTCGTTTAATTTTTTAATTCTATTTCGTAAATATCAATTACGAGACCACGTGAGATTTTAAAGAAACAAAACATTTTTCCCATTTTGAACACCCGCAATTTATTCAGTCATAACACCATTCAGAAAATCTGTATTAAGTGGTACAATTGGTTTATTATAAAACTTTGCAAAAGTTCTTTCATTGGTCCATCCAACCTTATTCAGAATTTCATGAACAGGCACGGAGTTAAAATACGCCTTTGAAACTGCTGCCGCACGAACACTGTGCGGAGAAAACACACTGATATCAATGCCAGAACGAAACATTACATATCTTATCCAACGCGACAAAGTGTCTTTAGATGCAGCATTATGAGGTTTTATATATGAAATGAATAAAGCATCATCATTATTACTACGCAAATGCGAAGTTCTTTTCAAATATTCAACAATAACAGTATATACACATAGTCTCCTATCTGCTGGATAGGCTTTAAGAACAATGTTTGGCCTTCGAAACCCTGGTCTACAAGTCTTTAACAAAGTATCAAAGTTAAATACAAATGAAGATTTCTTCTTCTGCCTACAACTCAGTTTTAAGGCATGTAAAGTCTGTATTCTAGCAGCACACGATTAACAGATAAGCATACAGAGTTTGCAAGTAAGATCTTTCAAACTTAAATATTTCACAGGTGACAATTTCCTGAGGAAACTTGAAACAATTGTAACATCCCACACATAATCATGTTTAGGTGCAGGAGGTCTCAAATTAAAGACCCCTTTCATAAAGCGAATAATAACAGAGTGAGACCCAATAGCATGTCCATCAATAACAAAACCTATAATGCTGACAATGATGCTCTGGCTGTGTTGAGAGCACGTTAACCTAAGTTATTAATGGTACAACATTGTCAAAAATTCAATAACATGATTCAAAGAAATTTGAAATTGATTAATTTTCCTTTCACAACAGAAAGAAACCCATCTCTTATGGAATGGCTTGTACTGTTTCTTTGTACTGCCTCTCCAAGATGCCATGAGGATATTGGTAGCGTCAGACGAAAAGCCCGAGTTTTTGAAATGTCTCCCGACAATCGACATGCCATCATCACTATGCATTTCCTCAGAGGATGACGTTCTTTTGAATGTACAAGATACAGTAGATCCTCCTGCTGAGGCAAGATTCGTGGGTGTTCTATCAACATTTCCAGAACTTTGTTGTACCACACTTGAGTTGTCCAGACTGGCACCACCATGATGCATTCTACTCTGTCTTACATGATCTTCTGCAAACACCTCCCTATCAAACTAAAAGGAGGAAAAAGATAGCTATAATATTTGCTCCAATCAACAGTAAATGCATCAACAAAACTTGCACTAGGGTCAGGCTTCCAGGAGCAATAAGTATCGACTTGAGCATTAAGTTTATTTGCAAACAAATCAATATTAGGCATTCCAAATAGAGCAGTAATATCCTTAAACACATTAGTATTTAGTTTCCATTCAGTTTGATCCTCAAACTTTCTAGATTTTCTATCTGCAACAACATTATCTACTCCAGGTATGTGAGCGGCCAGTAGCCAGATGTCCCTATCAATGCACCAAGCCCAGATCTTACATGCTATTTCATTGCATAGATTGGAGTGAATACCTCCCATATTATTTATGTAACTAACAGCAGTGACATTATCCAACATAACTTTGATTGACTTATGATGTTGATCTTTGCAAAAAGATTTCAGTGCATAAAAACATGCAAGAAGTTCTAAGGCATTGATGTGATAAGACTGTTCAGTGTCTGACCAGTGACCACCTATTTCTTGATTATTGAAAGTGGCACCCTAACCAAGTAATGAAGCATCAGAATAAACTTCAAAATCTACAGACCCATGACGTATATGTCTACAAGCTTTATGAACATTGTCTATCCACCATAACAAATTGTTCTTCATTTCATCACTAATACACATTGTAGAATCAAAATTTCCATATGAACATTTCAGTGCCTCAAATTTTCCCCTTTCAAGGGATCTATAATGCAGGGACCCAAATTCAATGGCTGAAAAACTGGAAACCATCAAGCCAATAACTGATGCTACGTTTCTGGTTGATGCCTCAGATTTGCGGTGCAATTTTGACTTACATTGACTCTCCTGGATCGTCTTCAGAACGTTTAGCACGTCCGAGATAGATGGGTCAGAGCCACTCGGGCCTGGCGATACATTAGGTCTGCGAACATCTGAGCCTCTGTCCTTTGCTGACGAAGCCACTGAAAGCTGACTCGACACCGAGTCTGCCTTTGCGGATTTGCTAGGTTTCTTACTAGCGGTCGTCTCAACTTTTCTTTTCCTGGTGTTACTCGTTTTGTCAGCAGGTTTTTCTGCAGGAAAAACAGCGTTTTTCGCTGGAGACAACATCGCCATAGTCGAAACCACGTGCAATAAAACACGTGCAACCGGAAAAAACGGAAAATAGCAAAATGTCTACTCAACAAACAACTATTCAGGAACCGCGTCCCAAAAAAGTAGTAATAATCTATCAAACCTTGTTTGACAGCAAAGAAATAAATTACTAGTATCGTCAACAAGGTTGACAAGAGAAAAATATTACTACGTCCGTTCTCCAGCACAAATTACAGAACACTGAATCCGCACATGCGCAGTACAATCTCACGTGGTCTCGTAATTGATATTTACGAAATAGAATTTCGGAACAGTCAGCAAACACGGATCTCTTAAAACATCAGAGTTAAGAACAGGTGTCATCGAGGAGTAAGCATCCCCTGTGTATCGATCATATTCGCTGTGTGCTCCTTTCCTTAATAGGTAATCGAAAATATCTTTGGACAGTTAATTTTTAAGTAATTGCTTGACAATTTAATATATCAAGGCAGAACGGTAACCTCATGAGCTCATCTTAAACAAGAATCGTAGGTTGCAAGTGAGAAAAGGACACCTTTCCCAGTAGTCGTAATCTGTTTTTGAAAGGTGACTGTAAGAACTTGCTGCCTGCTCTGGAGAAGTTTCCTAGGAAGATTTATTACTTTGTACTAGTACATGAATAGTACATGCATTATTATATATGAAGTTTTATTCCCCTTTTCAGTCTAAGTCTCAGTGTAAACAATTTGTTGATATACGCAGTTTTAAGAAATTCAGCAATTTATTACTTAAAAACTTGACAACAAATTTGAAATATCTGCATCTAAGAATAAAATAACTAATCTACATTTCTTATATATTCAAATATAAAACTTGAATCCCTTTATGTGGGCAAAACTCGGGACCATGATTTGAACAAAATTGAGTCTGCACTACTTAAAGCCATATATGGCGTATGTAAAATGAAAATTACTAGACTAAAATTATAAGAACTTATCATTTGTATCAATACTTTATATAAAGATAGAACTTTTCCGTTAGTTACAAAATCTAAGTCAATTGCGTTATAAAGATATCACAATTTAAATTGGATTCTCGGAATTTTCTCCGACTCGGAAGAAAATACAAAAGATTTTAATAACACATTACAGAGAAGATAAAATCGTATTTTTAGATGAAACGAGGTGTTCTCCGTGATCAGAATTGTATGAAAAGCTTTAATTTAAATGTATTAACTATATTTCTTTACTTAATTTACTATTTTTCAAAAATATTTTTTTGATCAGTTACGCCATATATGGCTTTAAGGATGCTTGCATATCTTTATCATAAACCAAAGCCTTGGTGTTCTTTAGATGATTTTTTTAATGTTACCCTAAATATCTATACTGGAAATCATTGATTCACCACTGATCTGAACTTAAAACAATCAATGATTTTTGAAAAGCTTTTTTAATAGCTGTTATCTCTCCTTGAACAAAGGTGTCACTACAATCTCTACTCAAGAATGACGGCATGCCTTTGGACCAGAATTTTGGGAAAACATCGAAAATTGAAAATTCATAGATGATAACGAAAGTTAAATTAAACATACAAAGTATCTTGCTTGAGCCTTCAGTTCAGGTGAGCTAAAGGTTCTCTGCACAAGTACAGATATATTCATAAACATTTTAATCCAGTAGCTATTCCTGTGTTACAAAAGCATGCTTGTTAATGTGGCGTATGACGGCCTTTTTTGAAAAATGGCTTTCAGAATTGTTTATGATTTTCCAATAACATAGCGCTATATCCAAAAATATAATGTATTACCCTACCGATATACCTTATCTAAAACTTTTCTCACAGAGTGCTCAATTATTTGAAAATTTTCAACAATGCCGCATGACTATTCCAGATCTTTATTTCTATGAATCCTTTTTTTAATGTAATCTGCAATGGAAAAAAACCATATGATGCAGTTCTATGAAAATGAGCGGTGTATTCACCAGAGGTAAAATTATTTTCACAGTTTCGCATGTATGTAATGAAAAAAAAAATGCAAAGAATAACTTTTTCTTCCCAGAAGACGTCGATCTTTATTAAAAAGATAAGATTTTATGATTAACAATAATTATGTATCTGCTTTATTCAAGCAGTAGTTAAAATAAAACAATTGAATGTAATGAGATGAGACACTTTCAAACAATCTTCAGAACCCGCTAATGTCGGTAAAAAGTCAAATTAGCCGGCAAAATTTTTCTGGGGTCGAAAACAAGAGTCTTTTATCTTTCTTTAATTCAAAACATGCATGCGTTTGACTGTACAGCGAGTTTCAATATTCACCTTGATCTACACTTACAGTAAAACTAAAAGTATCGGTACATTGTTAAAAAAAACTTTTGTTCACAATCTTAAGCTTGCTGATAAGATTTTTTTTCGCGTTGAAAACTTCCTGGCCCAGTGGTTCTTGAGAAGAAGATTTTTTAAAAATGCCATTAATTTTTCTCTAATTCATAATTATCTCCCCTTGGAAAAGGGCGTGGCCCTTCATTTGAACAAACTTGAATCCCCTTTACCCAAGGATGCTTTGTGGCAAGTTTGGTTGAAATTGGCCCAGTGGTTCTTGAGAAGAAGTCAAAAATGTGAAAAGTTTACAACAACGACGACGACAGACAACGGACAAATTGTGATCAGAAAAGCTCACTTGAGCCTTTGGCTCAGGTGAGCTAATAATAAAAGAGATATATAATACATTACATCTTGAAAGTATCTCGTAAAAAAACAGTCCTAAACTATTTTAATGATCCAAAGTCAAAGCTGCTAGCTTGTTTTATTTTTAAAATTTTCAAAAAATCTTGTTTAGAATAAGAGTATTGAACAAGTTAAATGATTGTCATGTAACAAACTTGCAACTATGAAAATATAACAGTGGTCCACAAATGATTACATGCATGTACATGGTGTTTGATCTTGAATTGAAAAGGTACATGTATCTATAAATAGAAACAGGTGATTTCCTTTTAAGGAGTCAGCCGTGTCGTCGGTAAGGCAGCTATGGCTCTTTTTCTCATGCATACTGAGTAAATCTGGTGATCTAAACGGTTATCTCAATGTCCTGATTGAATTTAGCCGCATTTACGAGAGGGATCATTTTAAACTCACCAGAGACAAAGGCTAGAGTGAACTTTTCTGGTCAAATGGCGTTAGGAATCCTGGGTTGGCCGGGAAATACCAGTGGTGGGAATTTCAAGTTGGAAATACCTGGTATTTTCCGTCCTGGAAATACTACTGATTTTCTATAAACTGGGAAATAAAAATTAAAAATCTTTATTTATGATTTATTCTATGTACATGTGTTTAGGAAATAAAATATAAACAGACAGCATAAAAATATTCAATATTTTAAGTTAGTTCATTGTCAGTATTAAGCACCTTAAAATCACTACTCCTGGGTCCTCATTTCCCTTAGCATCCTGTAACAGAATACAAGTTTTCTTGCTTTTTTCACACCAAGTTTGTTTCTAAGTTTAGCCTGGATTCAGCCATGCTTTGAGAAAATTCTCCCTATGGAAGCACTGTTAGCAGGCATTTGCAAAAGTTTCTGAGCATACTGGCACAAGCCTTCTTGAAATAATTTTATCCTCTCAACTCAAATCCACCATACCCCTGTTTTAATACTGATTATGTGCACAATGGCATTATGTTATAAAGAATCTGTGAAAGTATCAACAAATTTTATTCACTGATATAAGGAGGAGTTGTAAATAGGAGATGGGTACCCTCTTATATTATAGAAAAATGGCCCTGCTCATGTTTTATTCTAGGAAAACCAAAATATGTGTCCAATTAGAAAATAATATAGGAGGTGCACACTGGCACTATATAAAACTCCCTGTGAAAGTCTTATTAAAATTTCATTCCGTGGTAAAAGAGGAGTTGCGGATAAGAGATGGGTACCTCAAAGGACGGACGGACATCATGATCACTACATACCCTCCCGCTTTTCAAGGTGGGGGGTATAAAAATAGCAAATCTGCTAGTGATTGTTGTGACCAAAGGGCCTAATGCTCGAAAGACACTTTTTCTTCTTCAAGATCTGTCTGTATCACACCTATGATGTTTTGGAGGTCCGTGTTTGCTCTGCTCCTATTTTGTATTGTTATGGACTTTTGATCTTGAATACTGTTTGTTAGCTCCATATGTTTCATCCTTATCTTCTGAGTTTCAATAACTGGAAAAAAAATTGTAAATGCAAAGTCAGGTTTCCTCTCATCGTTCAAAAATGTGCCAGCTCCAATTGTTTGAGGATGAGTTGAAGTTTTCTTAGTGCAACAAGTGAGAAAATTACGTGAACTGACGAAATGAACAAGTTCATCGTTCGGTTTGCTTTTATTTTTTTTGGTTTATCAAGTGTTACTTTTGTTAGTACAAAGTGGTTATATTGAATGTTTGATTGACTCTGTTTGAAAAAGTTATTTGCTATTACACAAATACAACTTTTCAAATGATATGTGCTTGCCTCACCCGAAGAAAGTAATCCTTTGTACTTTTTGCATATCGGTTAAAGTAGTAACAGAGATTTGAATTTAATACTATAAAACATAACAAAGCAATATGAACCTCTTTTATAATCTTTTTTATTACGCATGATACTGGATCTCAAGTTCGTATCTTCAGAAAGAACACCGTTCTGATAGACAGCTTACGCCATTGTCAAATGGTATTAAGGCAGAGTTAATATCATCGGTAAACTGAAGTTTATATATATAGCCGTCAATGGAATTAATGAAACGAGATGGTTCAATTATCCGTTAATACTTCCTTTTGTATAAGAATGGTGGGAAGGTAAGAAAAGAACATTTTTTAAAAGTTAATTTTCTCTTATTTTTAAAAAAAAGCACTGATTTTTACACGAAAAGGGCTCATTTATTCGAACAAACGAAGACGCGAGTTACGAGATTGTAACTCTCCTACGATAGAGGCGCAAAAAGTATCCATTTCAGCATGGAGGTGGGACAGGTTGTTTCTGTAAGGTATCACACCGGTAATTGTTTTCACTATATAATTCTATATAGAATAAAAAATCGTTAAAAATCAGGTATTTGTTTACATGAAAAAATATTTAGCAGGAGGTGTTAAACATTACCTGTCACATTAGCTGACACCAAAAAACAGGGTACCCACACGGCATTTTCGGACTTTTTCCATCTGCAAACAGGGCTACCGTCAAATCCACGTGTTTTCACTTTGTTTATAAACACCTCGAGTGCATCTCAGGAAGTAGCCTCCTATGCCCTGAAAAAAATAGTTCCTGTCAAAAACCATTATTTATTCACAAAGTACATAAAATTTACTAGGCACAGGTACCAAAGTTGTAAAAATGGCTTGGAAGAAAATAGGAAAACGCCTCAAAAGAAAAGAAAATTAATTTTATATATATGGACCTACATTTGACAAGTTCATTCTGATTGGTCAATTACCGGTGTGATACCTGTATACAAACGTGCATAAATAAATGAACGACATTGATGACTTTTAAAATTTATTTGATGTTATAGAAAGATAATAATGTTAAAAAGTGATGCATTTGATGATTTTATCAAGCTCAACTAAATGCATATTTACAAATCTACTTTCAATTATAGGGTACTTGAAACCGCAAAGAAACGTCGTAGTCTTTATAAAAAGTAACCGATTTTCTTAATTGTGCACAGATTGGCTAATAAGTCAGTGGATTTTTAAGTTATAATAAAGAAAAAAAACGATGTGTCATTTAGAATACCGACGTGCAATGATCAGATGCATGTGTACCGTATTTATGAGAGGTCCATAACTCTTCCGTCGTCTGAAAAGTCTCACATCCACTGTTACGATTTTTTTTGCTATAAAAAATGACGCCTTTACATTAATTCGGTTATTTTTAGTTCTACTGGAAACCCTTGGCTAGCGAAGATGAGACCAGAAAAGCTTATGCGATAGAAAGGTGTCCGTCCGTCTGTCTGTAAACATTTTTTCAAAATGCTACTCCTCCTACAGTTTTAGTCCGATTTCAATATAACTTGGCACACAAGTAGATCACATTAAGATACACAATTTAGTGCATCGGTTTTGATTTCGATGAACGGTGTTGCCATGGTTACTAAAAATAGAAATTTATGTGAAATTCCTTCAAAACGCTACTCCTCCTACAATTTTGGTCTAATTTCAATAAAATTTGTCACACAAATAGACTACACTAAGGGACACAATTTAGTGCATCGGTTTTGGATTTCGATGAACAGTGTTGCCATGGTTACTAAAAATAGAAATTTCTTTGAAATTCCTTCAAAACGTTACTCCTCCTACAGTTTTGGTCTGGTTTCAATCATGGGCGCTCCCCATGTAATTCTTTAAATGTCGTATGATAAGTATATAGGCCTACCCCTCTATACTATAAAATAGAAAAGGCTTGTAACTAGCCGCCATTGTGGATTTCGCTTGGGGCCTCTGACTGACTTACTTCAAGGGTTTCTGGGGGTATACTCGGCTGTTTATCAGCATCGGGTACTCTTAATTTATTGAAATGAAATATTTACAAGCTTTTATCCAGCACCATTCCGTCGCTTTCTCTCGTTTTCAAACATTTCTCTATTACTCCGTCACACATAGCTGATCTCGGCCGGAAGAAGTCGATTTCGTCGATTTTCAACAACTCGTTCGAAAATAACTTTCGGAAGATTGACAATATAAGTGGGGGAAAGTACATAGGCGCTTGGTTTCTTGGCAGAAACTTTAGAAACTTCCGCTAATTCAAGTACAACGCTAATTGTGTTGCAAATATACACTTAAATAAGATCATTAAGATATCCACTATATCAAATCTACGCTAACTTGTTAAAAAAATCCATTTCCGCCAAATATCGTACACGCTTAATATAATACATTAACAGTAATCCCGCTCTCGATTTTTTTATGATTATGTTTGACGTCAAATTTTACCTGTCTCGTCTGTATGTGTGTCCATCATTATTTATAGCAATCTTTTGTAGATTTTAAGCTTGTCAGAGTAACGAGCTTATGCGATTATCATACAAACTAAGTATAAAGTTATGATGAGCAAGAATTCCTCTTCCGAAATTGTGAAATTTATGGCCACAGGGTCTGGGGTTCTGGTGTTAGGGCGGGGCTCTATTTATTATACAGTGAAAATACATAATTTTTTGAAAATCTTCTTCTTTGCCCCTGGGTATTAAACAAAATAACTAATTACATAGTTATAATGTGCAAGAATGCCTCTTCCAAAATTTTGAATTTTATGGCCCCAGGAGCAGGGGTTCTGGTGTTAGGGCGGGGCTCTATTGATTATATAGTGAAAATACATTAAATCTTTGAAAATATTCTTCTCTGTCCCTGGGTATTAAGCATTGAACTACTTATATTGCTATGATGAACAAGAACCATTTTTCCTTGCGATTATCAAGGCCCCTGAGTCAGGGTACCATGGAGGGGGGGTGGTGGTGGCTCTAATTATATACTGAAAATGAATTAATTTAAATTTGCTCCTTGGTATTTATCAAAGTTTTTTTTATATAAAACAAGGGTGCCTTTTCCAAAATTGTGAAAAGTGTGGACCAAGGGTCAAGGGTTCATATGTGGTAGTGGCATTACTGATTATTGCTAAAAATTACTAATTAGTCAAAATGCATTTTTTGTTCCTTTTCTGTCTATGGGTATTTTAAAAGTATTAAGTAACCAAAGTAAGCATGTGTATAGTTATAATAAGCAACGGTGCCTCTTTCAAAATTGTGAATGCCATGACATCTAGTTTAAAACATAAACCAAATTCAATCGTTGGAAAAGTGTTGCATGATGCTCAGGTAACCTATAAGGCCCATGGGCCTCTTGTTCAAAATGCTAATCCTCCTACAGTTTTGGTTTGATTTCAATATAACTTTGCAAACAAGTAAACTACACTAAGATTCATAATCCTCTACATCGTTTGTTGATTTTGATGAACGGTATTGCCGTGGTTACTAAAAATAGAAATTTCTGTGAAATTCTTTCTAAATGCTTCTCCTACAGTTTGGTCTGATTTCAATATAACTTGGCTGCTGCCAGGGTTTAAACTTAACGCTCGCCCACTCACAAATTGCGAGTAAAAATTGGTGTGGGCTCATAAAATTCGTAAGTTGCTCGCCCACGTGGCGAATAAAAATTCTGCAGGGGGCCGAATTCATTCCCAGTCCCCTTACTGAAAAACAGACATTTTATCATAGACCTAAAACGAAGGGACTGCCGACTTATGACGTCACAATCACTATCTTCTTGCGCTTGCAGCGCCCTCACCGGGATGTATAGAAACAGACTTCCTGTAATGAAATCAATGTTGTCGCATCACGGATTTCTGCATTCTTTGAAGAAATAACAACAATTTAGAAAAATCAATCACTTGTCTAAGCTTTCTTTGACGAAATGATCTCGATTTACTACGTAGGAAGTTATAACTTTACGCTATGGAGTCGATGGAAACGTTTTAACTGCAGACATCAGCTGACTACGACGTGACATCTCTTGAATGCTGTCGATTATATTTTACGGTAGTACATGTTTATCTTCTTAATTATTTAAAATAAGGACACAATTTATCTACCAATATTTGAACAACGACCAATTTCAGATCTTCGCTGAATTAATATAAATAATAAATACATTGTGAAGTGCCGTTTACCATAAGTGCTTGAGGACGGGACCCCCCTCCCCCTTTTTCGATATGGACCCCTGGGCTTTTTTCTTATAAATAATCCTTCATTGACTTATTTGTGATAAGATCTATACCAAAAATTAGAAAAATTACCTAAAGCAAGCGTTCTGTAGAATCTACCCAACACTCTATATAAAAATCAACGAGAGTGGGGTAAAATTTTTATTGAAGGTTAGTTTAATCAAATTTTCTGAATTGATAGGATAGATTATATCACAAATGTGTCATCTATATATAATTTATGTGAAAAAGTCTAACAGGCCCAGGGGTCTATATTGGGGGAGGGGGGGGGTCCTGTCCTCAAGCACCTGTGCCGTTTACAGGTTTTAGATCAACAACTTAATAAATTGAGATTAGATGTTCCCGTGAATGATCTACATAATTATGTATTTTTAAAAAGTTGGATTTATGTAATTTATGTAATCGTGTTAATTCAGGATTACAACATTGTCAGTGTTGAAAAGATTTTCTAAGAGATTTTTTTTTGTCATTTTTCCCCACAGGTTTTGTTGATAGCCTGCCCGCTTCTCAAATGAGAATAGGGGTCTGCCTTGCACACCAAACTCTATGGAAAATATTTTTAATTTAGAACATGGTCATGCCATGTACCACCTGGTATGATGAGTTAAATGAAAGAACAAAGACTGGTCACAAACCTGCACAGGATTAAATCAACAAAAGTGCCAAGTGATGTGTCCCATGTATGCATGGCTGAGTTGCACATGACTGGATTTCAATGATTTACTTATCATGTTTAGAACTCCAATTTTTCAACTATACTGTGTATATCCAGAATGTGGTTATAATTAACTTTTGTATATCATAACTCAAAGACAAACTGCATCAATATAAATATTAAATAATTTAATGTGACTGTAATGAAATATTATTAAAATCATTGTTATATTTAATTTTAGACTTTTCCTTTTCTATAGTGAGCTTATATTGGTGAGCACTGTTTTATATGTACATGTATGGCATATTTAATGTCTTTTTAAAATATTTATTTTCAATGTATCAATCACAACTGCAAAAAGCAAAATCATAATCGCTGCGCATCATGTTCAATCTTATCAGCAGCTTTGAAAAACAAACACTAGTAATTAATTTTTTTATATATGCAAGATCTACTGTCACTATGATCAAACTGTCTGATCTTGAATTAAAAAATTTTCTCTGGTTGGCCTCCCCACTTTCAAAAACGATGCTACGTGCCTGCACAGGCACTTGTAAATCTTATCCTTTTTTTTCTTTTTATGAAATTATACTCCCTATACCTTGTCAAGTAGGACTTTAGGGAAAAAAAAATTTTTTATATGAAAAGAATCATATTTAAATGGGAACAACTTTACCCCTTTTAGCCCTATGGTAACTTTCAAACCCTTAAAAAGTTTGACAAGCTAAAGTACGAAAAAAAAGGAAAAATGTGTCCATTTCGTACAAACTCGAAAATCCTGTCGGAGGGGGGGGGGGTTAGGATCGAACTTCTTGTTGCCTACATTATAATAAAAAAAAAATGGGGTGGCTATAAACTTGCCAAAGAATACTCCTATTGGTACTCATTACTTGTGTTACTGTACCATAGTCATGCATAGGGGCCTGTTGCGATATCAGCGTTGTCAAACACTGCTATTAAGCATAAGATGTTTGCTCTTTAAAAAATTCACGTATCAATAAGCCTATCTGTTTCTTATATATGAACTTTTTTTTCATCGAGAAGCATATTGGGCAACCTCGCATGCATTTTGACAGCTTCTCTGTGATCATGGTCATCATCTGTCATGTCAAACTGTATAGCTTTTTTTACACATTAAAAACAAGATAAATACCTCAAAAGCTGCTCAAAGAACTCTTTAGTGTATTAGTAAAAAGAATTTGGTACATTCGGCAAAAGTTTAATTCATTCCATGCTAAAATATCTCGACAATGTAGATGTAAATAACGTAATCTTTGTAATACCGGATGTTTTCTATGCATCCCGGTGAGGGCGCTGCAATCGGAGGGAGATCGTATAGTGATATCTATTGTGACGTCATCGGAGTCGGCGGTCCCTTCGTTTTAGGTCTATGATTTTATGCAGGTTTTTGATTTAAAACTACAGAAAATGAAATAAATCACAGCAGTATGGTCCTATTGTTCGTAAATATCCTTCATCTTTTCCATTTAAAGTACTACACGATTTTTGAAATTCCCTAAAATGATCGTTTTTTTCCTGATCCGAATTTCCTCCAACCCTCTGTAAATGGTTGAGAGATATACAATTTTATAAACTCCCAACTAATCAGTCATACGAATAGTAAGTGTTTTCACCTATTTCAGATATGTTGTAGTTAAAATATTTAACCTAGAAAATCTTATTGTGTCATTGTCAATTTATCAGTTGAAGACATGTACCAGGGCTACGTATTTATATACATGTATTAAAAACGATAGTAAAAATGTTTATTGAATACAATTCTATTTCCTTTGATTAAATATTTATATGATTTAAGTAAGAACTCCAATTTTAAACAGTTGAATTTATATATGTATTTCATTTGTATCTACTTTTTGTCCCAGTATCTATGCTTTTTAAAAAAAATCACAGAGACTGTGGGCTTACAAATTTAGCTGTGGGCTCCTAAATTTGAAATGTCAGGAGCCCACATGCACTGTCGGGTATCCGCGCCGGTTGTGACATGTTTGGATGCGGTAAAAATGGCGTAAAATGTACAAACGGGGAATACTGTTACCTTTTCCAGGTCTATATTTTGGTAAATATAAAATTTTTTCCCAATTTTTTATTGAAATTTTATAGGTATCTGGTTAATCTAAATGATGTGTTTCAATTCTGTTTATAGAGTTCATTAAATAACTCGTTGATGCACTTTTTTATCGATGCACTTGACATTCATACCCCTTTAGCAAGTTTTAATTCGTGATTGTTAAAATAATATCAAAAATATTTAAAATCTGAAGCAGCCAAAAGAAAGAAAAATCATTTTACATTTAAGATATTAAAAGTGTAATTTATGTTCCATACAAGAAATATATTTAAAAACCGTTTTATTTTATGTACCCATAACAAATATAGTACGGTTTGGATGATGGGAGTGTTCTGGTTTGGATGCAAGTTCATCATCTATATGTTACGGTTTGGACGGTCTATAGTTTCAAATTTCTGAATCCTGTAGAGCTATGCTAACCAGTTTGCTTGTTAAATACACCCTTACATGGAGGAAATGGCGTTTATGATAACATATATATTAGTATCAATTCATAAAAATTTTACACAGGCACATATAAGAAGTCACCTTTCCCTTCTCCATACATTGTTTTTACAGTTGATCTCATAAAAAATGTTGAATCCCTTTTTCTCCACATGAATAATCGATTTAAAGGAAAGTTTTCGATCTTATCCCCTTTTTTCTTTAAAAACGATACTACGTGTCTGATAACATAAAATACAAGTAAAATATGTTAAATAAAATGAAAAAAATAAATAGATCGTATAATGCATATCCCTTCAACAGTCCCGTTCCATTTATAAGGCAGATTATCCCAAGTTTCCAACTTTTGTTGATGCTCTTGCATCGCCCGCGAGGCGCACTGGTAAGAGCGTCTGCTCTTGAGTCGCGAAGTAAGGAGTCAATCCTTACATCGCGGGTTCGAATCCAACTGTGGAAGAGAACGGTCCTTCGAATAAGACAATATAAGGCAAGGTCCCGTAAATTGACAGTCACTGTTAATGACCCTGAGTGCCGAGTATAGGACATGTAGATGGTGCTCAAAGCTGTATTGAGCGACTGATCGTGTAATGCCGGACCCCACTTTGCAGAGATTTTAAACTTGTAATAAGCTTGCTACATTGATTGCATATGTTATATTCTCCCTCACTATGTTCATTCAAATGTAAATTTATATTCTAATTATGAGAATGATAAGAAAATGACTCTATATTACATACGCATTGAATCCGAGGGGGGGGGGGGGGG
>PRKT01000011.1:498584-529780 GCA_003671525.1 Saccostrea glomerata | reverse complement strand
TTCCCCCCCCCCCCCCCTTTTAACAGGCTTATAATCAAAAAAGGGTCAGCAGTATATAGTGTTTGAAAAAATGGTAGAGAGAGAAATAACCCCCCTCCCACACACACACACACGAAATAGGATTTTCGGGATTGGAAAATTTCAATTTCTTTTTTGGTCCATCAATTAGCCCTCTCCCCCCCATTTTGCTTCCGACGCCAATGTCAGGATTGGTACTCGTTATAAACTTTTATTTTGCATTGTATTATATAACTATAATATTGATTAATTTCATTTTAAATAATTATTTCATGAATCATTATATTCAAAGAATAGTATGTATTGTACATATATATAAACCGAATATGTCTGATTATGTAATAAGAGAAGTGAAATGAAAAAAACAACAACACAGGAATCAGGGCTTAAAAAGGGGGGGGGGGGTCCCAAATATAAATCATAATTAGCCTCTTGCTGTGGAACTTGTTCATTGAAAGGTCTGTAAACCTACTCTCTTTTTTGCGGGGTTGCAGTACAGTCAAGTTATCCTTTCATAGTATTTGTGATCCCCTCCCCCCTTTTTCGAAATATGATTTATGAAGTCCTGATTTGTTACCACTTATTTCTTCGTTAAAGAATGCTTCTGGGTAAGTTTTCAAACAATTTATCTGGAAACCCCGCCCTTCCTTTAAAATTGACAAATTATACCATAATGTTAAGTATGATTTATATCAAAGAATCTCATCCAAACCGTATCAGAACTTCATCCAAACCGTACACAGTTTTGTAAACACTGGCATCCAAACATGTTACGTTGTTCTATAGCATGTCACCATCGGAACAGTTTTTTTGCATCAAATTCGTGGATTAATGGCAGAGCTACAGGATAAATAATTACTTAAAACACAGGCTGTCTCTTAGTTGTAAAATTACACACTACAGATTCCATTTAATAAGATTAAATCCTTTCGATGAGTCGAAGCGGTTGATTGACTCCGCCATTTTCACTGCATCCAAACATGTCACAACCGGCGCGGATACCCGACAGTGACATGGCTCGTGGAAATTTCAGTTAAGTTTAAACCCTGTTGGCACACAAGAAGACTACACTAAGATACTTAATTCTGTTTTTGATTTCCCTTAACGGTGTTGTCGTTGTTACTAAAAATAGAAATTTCTGTCAAAATGCTATGTCTCTTTACTTTTGGTCTGATTTCAATTGGCACACAGGTAGACTATACTTAAGGAATCACTGTCTTTTTTTTGTTAGTATGCCAGGGCAACAACAATAGTGGGAAAAACTAGACAGTGATTCCTTATATTTTCATTTCATTGTGAAATAAAATTGTAGATATAAACTTTAAAAATGTAGACATAGACTTAAATCACGCAAGGACTTCAATGCCAATTTCAATAGTCCTCGCCAACTGACGTCAAACACAAAGGCAGCCGCACGAGATTTACATGCATATTTGGCCTCCTTAGCGTCAGACACAGAGACAGATGCGCACGAGATCTGCATGCGTATTAGGCCTTCTCAGCTCCTGACCTATCGACCTGCCTAATTAACATTCCGGCAGAATTATCAAGAAAACCCCGTCAACATTCAAAGAGTTATCACAGAGGAAAAAATTAGAAATGGAAATATTAAGATACATAATTCTGTGTATCGGTATTTGATATTGATGAACGGTGTTGGTGTTGTTACTAAAAATAGAAATTTCTTTGTAATTCTTTTAAAATGCTACTCCTCCTACAGTTGTGGTCTGATTTTAATATAACTTGGCATACAAGTAGACTACAATAAGATACATAATTCTGTGTTTCGGATTTTAATTTCGATGAACAGTGTTGCCGTTGTTACTAAAAATAGAAATTTCTCTGAAAATTCTTTCAAAATGTTACGTCTCCTACAGTTTTGGTCTGATTTCAATATAACTTGACACACAAGTAGACTTCATTAAGATGCACAATTCTGTGTATCGGTTTTTGACTGATGAACATTATTGCCTCGGTTACTTAAAATAAAAATTTCCGTTAAATACTCTCAAAATGCTTCTCCAAATACATTAGTTTTAGTCTGATAATAATATAATGTGGTATGCAAGTAGACTTCACTAAGAACATAAAGAGACTTAATCAAGGATCATTATTCTATTTATTTCTGTTGTAAAGTTTCGATTCCCAACTGCTTAAGTACTTTTCTCTTTCTTTGCTATAAGTACAAACCAGTAGAGCTTCAGCCTCGACAGTGACTTCTGGTTTGATCTGATGAACGGTGTTGCCGTGGGTACTAAAAATAAAATTTCTGTGAAATACTTTCAAAATGCTACTCCTTCTACAGTTTTAGTTTGATTTCAGTATTAACTTGGAACACAAGTTGACTACACCAAGATACATAGGTTTTTGATTTCGGTGAAAGGTGTTGCCGTGGTTACTGAAAATAGAAATTTCTGTGAAATACTTTTAAAATGCTAATCTTACAGTTTTCGGTCTGATTTCAGTATAACTTGTGACACGACTTTGGTGTTTTTGTATAGAAATTCACTGTGCTGTAACTGATACAATACACTTTTTAGGGACGTGTTTTATGCTAATGAGGACAAAAGTATTGTATCCATAAAATATCGCTGATACAGCACGAAAAATGTTTGGATCTCTGCCAACACCTCAAGTCAATTTCAAAGAAAGAGACCTGTGTAAATTTCAAAATGTGTAATGCAGCTATCTGGCATGAAATTCAACAGAATCTGAAGCAACATAAATTTTTTAAACAGTTTTTAAACAATTTCAAAAAAGATGTAAAAATCCGCTTAATTTCCAATGCTGAAATTAAAGCTACACATTCGCAAAAACTGCCTTGCTTAAATTCGTAATTTAAGGTCCTCCAGAACACGGAATTCACTCGAACGGTATTTCTCTGATGCATTTTCACATTTCTCTTATGACACTACAACATCAATCTGTTCACTACTTCGCTTGTACTTTCTTACACTTTTTATCGAATCTACGTCCTGTGCGTTGCATGATTTCTTGCTCCGAAACTGCACTCATGTACAACTGCGTGGAGCAGGCACGTTTTCCACTATGGTTACTAAAATTTCCCTTCAGCCCACCCTTTTCAGCGATTATGTTCATAAATGATTCAGCTTATTTACTCCAACCAACAGTTGACCGAAACGTATCTGAACTTCGTCGGTGGGAGGTAATGGACGTCTGTAAAATGCGCTGGTATTCCCAAGAGACTCTTAACTACAGCTCAAACTACACCTCAAAGTAGTCAACCATACAGCGATCACCTTCAATAAATAAAACCGAGTTAACTACAGTACGTACATTTCTTTGTATGTTTGCGTGAAAAAAAGGGGTGGGGGGTAAACCAACTAAGATTACAACTCTAAATATGAAATCAATTAATTTTGATCAATTAATTTTGACCAAAAATAATTACGCCTCAAATACAAATAGGCTACACAGTAAATAAATATAGTACATGTACTTACCAGGCGGAGAATGATGCTTCAGATTTTTTGACTGCACATTCAGATGTCCTAAGCCGCCTTTATAGGTTTTAGTGGCCCTCCCAGCGACCTGGGTGTATCGTCCTGCACCGTCCTCTGCGATTTTGAACTGCTCGCACTGTAAACTGTGGTGTTCATCGTATCCCCTTAATCCAAAGAGTTTACACGCTTAAAAATACGGTATGTTGCAACTGGTTTCCCTTCCAAACACGCTCTTTAGCCACAAGGTTTTGTCATTTCGACGAAAAAATAGGGTCCGCCTGCTTTACATCACATCCCAGCCCTTTGTCGATAAAGAGATTTCATCCTTGCGTCAACTAATTTCCAGAATTCAGCAAATTCTCCGTAAGACTCATTGAGGAAATTCTTGTTGTGTTCTCCGTTGTCCTTCAAAAATCGCAATAGTCCGCACAAAATCAAGTAGGTTGATTGGGGTGGGTATTCTGTGGGTATTCTGTGCCATCTTTCTTACGGGCTTCCATTACGAATCGTGTTAACCAGAAATTCATCTGTTCGGAGGTCAAGTATAAAAGCCCTACCTCTTATTGTTATGGTAAAGGTTAATTTTATTGCATAAGTACAGAAACCTCCAAGGTCAGTGTCTAAAGGTCAACGTTGTTGGTATCCAATGAAAGATCTTGCTTCAAGGAATGCATAATTATGTGAAGTATGATAGTCCTAGTATCTACAATTCAAAAGTTATTGCCAAAGTAAAAGTTAGGAATTTTTGTGTAAAAATGGGTCATACTCCAAGGTCAAAGTCAAATTTGGTGATACCCAAAGAAAGGTCTCGTAACATGGAATACACATCTGAAATGTTTAAGTCATAGCTCCACTTAATCGAAAGTTATGGGCAAGGTTAAAGTTTTTGTGACGGACAGACAGACAGATGGACAGACGAATGAGATTTAATGTCTCCTCGGTTTCACGTAAGCGGGTGACCATAACGAACAGTGTCCAAGCCAATAAAACCATCAAACAATACGAAATAGGAGCAGAGCGAACGCAGACCACCAATACATCATAGGTGGAATCAGATGCCTTAAAAGAGTGAGCATCCTCTGCCGACCGGTCACACCCGCCGTGTACCCCTTATCATGCTTAGGAAATAACGGGAAAATCTGTCGACAATGCAACGTGTAAATATGGCCTGGAACGATAAGTATAAAAAACGTCAGTAAGGATGCGACTTAATGATAAATGGTATTTGCAGACAAGGTCATTGTATCGACCATAGAATAATGAAAGCAAATCAAGGTAATAAGAAAAGTAGCTATGAAATATGACGTGCAGGAAACAAGGATACTCGGTTTGAAAGAAAGGCCTTGCATAGAGTCGGCATTCAACCAGAAGACCATAGCTTAAAAAAATGAGTTGAAATAACAATGACTATAGAAATTCATGAATATATATGTCAGAAAGAAAAGAGTATGTAATGAGTAACGAGGGTTTCAGCGTTCATTGTAATTAGATTTAGATGTGTGTCTGTCTGTCTGTCCGTAACAAATTTTCGTCTCAGTTTGTTCAGCAACTACTCATCGTAGATGCTCGACATTTTTAACACGATCTTCTCTGAGGCATGCCATACGGTGGGATACATTTTTGTTCAGATCCGATGTCAACTTCCTGTTTGTCTGTGCGTCTGTCCGTTTCATGCGTAACAAATTTTCGTCGCAGTTTTCTCAGAAACTACTCACCGCAGATGCTTGAAATTTTAATACATTATTATCTGAGGCATGCCATTCGGTGGGATTCATTTTTTGTCAAATCCGATGTCAACTTCCTGTTAGTCTGTGCATCCGTCTGTTTCATACATAACAAGTTTTCGTCACAGTTTTCTCATTAACTATTCCTAGCAGATGCTTGAGATTTTAGAACACTCTTTGTTGATGAATCTGATGTCAACTTCATATTTTTCTGTGCATTTGCCTGTAATTGAACTTGTGTAATATTAACATGATAGTGTTTATTTACATCAGAGCAGGGTATTACTAGTAAGCATTGGCATACAGATTTCTTATTAGTAACAATGGCAACATCGTTCATCGAAATCAAAAACTGATGCACTAAATTACTAGTATATATCACAGTATAGTCTACATGTGTGCCAAGGTATATTAAAATCAGACCAAAACTGTAGAAGGAGTAATATTTTTAGTAACCATGTCTACACTGTTCATCGAAATCAAAAACCAATGCACTAAATTATGTATCTTAGTGTAGTCTACTTGTGTGTGCCAAGTTATATTGAAATCACACCAAAATTGTACGAGTAGTAGCATTTTAAAGGAATTTCACAGAAAATTCTCATTTAGTAACCATGGCAGCACCGTTCATCGAAATCAAAAACCGATGCACTATTTTATATATCTTAGTGTAGACTACTTGTGTGCCAAGTTATATTGAAATCAGACCAAATCTGTCGGAGGATTAGCGCCTTAACAGAATTTTCTATTTTTAGTAACCATGGCAGGTGCCATATAAATAAAAAAAAAAGCCATGGCAGCACCATTCATCGAAATCAAAAACCGATGCACTGAATTATGTATCTTAGTGTAGTCTACCCGTGTGCCAAGTTATATTAAAATCATACCAAAACTGTAGGAGAAGTAGCATTTTAAAAAAAATTTCACAGAAATTTCTATTTTCAGTAACCGAGGCAGTACCATTAATCGAATTAAAAAACAGATACACTATTTTACCTCTATGAATGTTAGTGTAATCTACTTGTGTGTCAAGTTATATTGAAATCAGACCAAAACTGTAGGAGGAGTTGCAATTTGAAAAATTGTTTACAGACAGACAGACGACTGATATCTTACTATCACATAAGCTCTTCTGGTCTCTGACTAGTAGAGCTAAAAAAAAATTGAAATTTTATTTTCTCTATAAAGGTAAATATCCTTTGGTTATTGGTTATAAAAATGAATGATTATACTTACACATACATTTGAAATTTTTTTAAAATAAGGATTGGTTTGAGTTTTTCTATTTTAAACTCAACTGGCTGATACATTCATATCAATTGGATTCGCAGACGGTTTATTCATTTCATTAACAAGATACAAAAATAAGAGATGAGATGAAACAATCATATTTTATCTTAAAAACTTCTCCAAGACAAAAAGAAATGATAAAACCATATACTGTGGTTTCATCAATATTCGTTAATCATTAATTTTCGAGGATTTCGTTGTTGAGCAGATCCACGAGTTCAAATGTTCATTGAATTAAGAAAAATGATATTCATTTGTATAGGCAATGCTTTTGTCCACAAAATTACGTGTCATCGAAAACGTCTGTTTTACAAAATCCACGAAAATTGATATCAACGATGAAACCACAGTACATAAAATAAATCTAAATGAAAAATTCCCTTAATAATACAGGCTACAAAACAATGATTGGAAAATCTGCATTGAGATTTTGAAAAATAATTTAAAGATTTGTGGATTTTGGATTGATTTTTAGGTCACCTGA
Organism: Saccostrea glomerata; assembly: GCA_003671525.1. NCBI lineage: Eukaryota > Metazoa > Mollusca > Bivalvia > Ostreida > Ostreidae > Saccostrea > Saccostrea glomerata. The sequence goes on along the minus strand of PRKT01000011.1, from coordinate 522,800 downwards.
GTAAACTCAGGTGACCTATTGCTATCTGTTTTCGTCCGTCGTCGTGCGTCGTGTGTTAACATTTGAACATTTTCAGCTTTTTCTCTGCAAACACTCAACCAATTTCCACCAAATTTTACATGAAGCATCTATGGGTGAAGAGGAACAAAAATTGTTAATTTCATGGTCCCTGCCCACCTGGGGCCTGAGGGGTGGGGCCAAAACCACTCAAATTAGTGCAATCTTTAAAAATCTTCTTCTTCACTCCTGGACATCAAGCAGTCAAACTGTTAGCATGAATGTAATGACCATTGAGTCCTCTACCAAAATTGTGAAATTCATGGCCCCACGGTCACGGGTTCTAGTGCTAGGGCGGGGCTCTATTGATTATATAGTGAAATGCATTATTTCTTTAAAAATCTTCTTCTCCGCTTCTGGGTATTAAATAAACTAACTAAGTACATAGTTATGATGAGGAAGAATGCCTTTTGCAAAAGTGTTAATTTTATGGCCCCAGGGTCAGGGGTTCTAGTGCTAGGAAGGGGCTCTAGTGATTATATAGTGAAAATGCATTAATTCTTTAAAAATCTTCTTCTCTGCTTCTGTGTATTAAATAAACTAACCAAGTACATATTTATGATGAGGAAGAGTGCCTTTTCCAAAATTGTGAATTTAATGGCCCCAGGGTCAGGGGTTCTAGTGATTATATAGAGAAAATGCAGAATTTGTTTGAAAATCTTCTTTTCTGCTGCTGGGTATTCAACAAACAAACTAAGTATATAGTTATGATGAGCAAGAATGCCTCTTCCAATATCGTGAATTTTATGGCCCCAGGGTCAGGGGTTCTAGTGCTAGGGCGGGGGGCTCTATTGATATATAGAGAAAATGCAGAAATTGTTTGAAAATATTCTTCTCTACTGCTGGGTATTCAACGAATTAACTACTTATATAATTATGATGAGCAAGAATGTTTCTTCCAAAATTGTGAATTGTATGGCCGCAGGGTCAGGGGTTAGGGTGGGGCTCTATTGATTATATAGTGAAAATACATTAATTCTTTTCATTTTCAACTCTTTTCATTAAAACTAACTAAGAACATATTAATGATAAGGAAAAATGCATTTGTGAATTTTATGACCCCAGGGTCAGGGGTTCTGTTGTTAGGGCGGGGCTCTATTGGTTTAATAGAGAAAACACAGAAATTGTTTGAAAATCTTCTCTGCTGCTGGGTATTAAGCAGATGAACTACCTACAAAGCTATGATGAGCAAGGGCCATTCTTCCTGAATCGTGAATTTCAACGCCCCTGGGTCAGGGGTACCATTAGGGGAGGGGGGCTCTACTTATCTACTTAAAATGAATTCATTGATTGAAATCTTCTCCTTTTTATTAATCAAAGATTATTGACAAGCAAGGGTGCCTTTTCCAAAATTGTGAAATGTGTGGACCAAGGGTCAGGGGTTCATGTGTGGTAGTGGCACTACTGATTATTGCTTAATATTACTGATTAGTTGAGATACATTTTTTTGTTCCCGTACTCTGTCTATGGGTATTAAGTAACCAAACTAAACATGCTAAGTGTATAGATTTGATAAGCAATGGTGCCTCTTTCAAAATTGTGAATGTCATAATGTCTAGTTTAAAACATGAACCAAAGTCATTCGTTGTAAAGTTGTTGCATGATGCTCAGGTGACCTATAAGGCCCATGGGCCTCTTGTTTTTTATTTAAACGCACTTCACATGTAGAAACTGAGACAAAACCAACTAAAGGTGGAATGTTTACAATGCCATGGATCAAGCTAGTGTCTAATATCCAGTTCCTAAAAGTGCCAACTGTCACACAGTTTTTTTTCTTTTCTACCGAAAGACCTTTTCATTTTTCTAAGGAATTCTAATATCAAACTTGGGAACTTATTGCCAATTTGTTTTAATTTATACATACAATACGTATACATGCATGTGCTTTTTACAGTATTTTGGTTAAATTTTCCATCAAAAACATAAAATTATAATTTTGTATGAATATCAAATATTGTCGAGCAACCAGGAACCCTCTTCACAGGGCTTGCCCATGCACTAGCTTCCCGAAAAGCCTCTTCTTGGATTTGGTCCAACGTTAACAGCGTCATGGATTTTGACCATAATTGACTATTGGATCGATTTCAATAGCCAAGTATACATGTAAAATTATTAATAAATTGAGATACATAATTCTTTTTATTCGTTTTTGATTTTGATGTACGCTTTTATTGTGGTTACTAAATATAGATATTTCTTGGAAATACTCTTACAAAACGATACTCCTCCTACAAATTTGCTTTTGATTTCAATTTATTACCCTATAAGGTACAGTGTATATGATTTTACATATCGGTTTTTGAATTTGAAAAACCCTGTTGCTATGGGTACTTAAAATTGAAATACTTTCAGAAACGCTACTCTTCCTACACTTTTGGTCCGATTTATAAATATTTCTTGACACTGTACAGTGTAAGTGGACTTCACTTTGATACATGACAATATTTATCGATTAGTGATTTTGAAGAACCTTTCTGCTTACGTTACTTAAATACAAATTGTCATTGAAATTCTCGCAAAACGCTACTTCTCCTAGTTTTGATCTGATTTCAATATAAAACGCCACACCAGTAGACTACCCAAAGAATGTTGGTTTTTGATTTTGATGACTAGTGGAAAAGGTACAAAACGCTACTCCGCTCTCACTTTTGTTCTGATTTTGATATCATATGGCATATAAGTAGACAATAAATTTATTTATTATATAGCTATAATATTAAATATATGACTATGCCCGAAACATTCCGAATACGAGCGTTCAATTTCGAACGCCCCGTTGTAAACAAAAATATCGTCTGGTCAGCATCTCGGAGGCAGATTTATTATAGATAGTGGCTTGTAGGTAAGAAGTGTTTATTTTCAGGCAAAATTATAATTATTAATTCATAATATAGTATGTTTTAGTCTAAAAAATACCTTAAAAATCAAATCATAACGCTAGGTAGGGTCATGGAAATGACGCGATATTGAACACTTGCAGGACAGGCGTTAATGTAAATACCGATACTAAAAATTCTTATTAATTTTAATTTTTCAAGTTGAAATTATTAAATATAAATCGATGGGAGATGTTTTAGGTATATGATAAAGGATTTTTTGAATTTATATTGGTGAATATTGGCACTCGTTGGCTGTTCAAATGCACTAGCAAGCTATTACATTTGTACAACCAACTCGTGCCAATATTCACCAATATAAGTTCAATAACCCTACAATATTGGTTCTTGATTTCGATGTTCTCGATTTGTTGTGGTATGAAATAATTTGAAATACTTTTAAAATGCTCCTCTTCCTACAGGTTTAATCTGATTTCAATATAACTTGGACCATTGTTTTATTGCTGTTGCAAAGTTTCAAGTCCAACTGCTACTTTTCTCTTCCCTTGAACTCTATAAATACAAACCAGTAGAGCTAGTCTCGACAGACTTGTTTTTTAAAACTAGAACCAATTTTGATAAAAGGCTTACACGGAAGCCACAGGAGGGTGTAAAAGTAGGTCTTTTCTCCGAATGTCCTAAATTTTTGTGGGATTTTGTCAAATTTGAGATACTTTTCATCTCGGAAAACAAGCTTAAGCACAAGCTGCATCAGATACTTGTGTAGATATGCAGGCTTTTGCTTTTGTAATCTAAAACAAAACAAAACGTGCTGCCATATCGATGAAAAGTTGCATAACAATAAGAAAATTTGGAAATGAACATATTTTCTAACCTTCCTGTGTTTCCCTAAACTTTAAACCAGTAGTGATTTTGTGACGGGGTAACAACAGGTTTTTATTAATCAAAGACATTAAATTCAAGGGCCAAAAAGGATCTTGGCCTATCTTGCCCTTTTGTGATTTAACAATGACAGAACCAAATGTATCAAACTATTTGAAGTTAATTTTGAAACTGTTTTAAATAAACTCCCTCTTTAGCTGTTGGTAGGGACCTCACCTCCATGACATCCTTAGGGTCATCTGAAATTTCATCAAGTCTCATCACATCTCATCATCTTGAAATTTTTTGCACATTTTACTGTATATTCTATAACATGCAGGGCAAATTAAAAACAACAAAAATCTTTATATCCCCTGACTCTACCTTCAAAACGAGTCTTTAAAACAGCTATTTCTTCAGCAATTTCAGACTCCTGCCCTGTCATATTTGCTTGTTTTGTCCTCAGTTTGCCAACAGAACCACTCACACCTGAAAAAGAAACAATAATAAAATTCATCAAAAAAGACATGGTAGTCATGAGCTATTCGCTTTAAATGCTGTTTTTATTTACATAAGTGCATGATTTTCTAATTGTCAGAACAATTATCATAATATTTGTTCCATTTATAAAATTTTTCTAAAAGCTTCAAACTAGTAATAAAAGCCTCTAATAGAGTGTTCTTCTCCGGTTTTTATTGTAATGACTCTGTAATGGTCATTTTGATTTTAAGGAAGAAAATATCTGGGGGTAAAAAAGCAATTACGACCTCGTATGCATTAGAACGCAGCTAAAACAGACTTTACAGAGTGAGCAGATGCAAACTGTATTCAGGTTAATACATCTATTTAACAAAATAATTATTACGATTAAAAAGATTTCTCTTCCGTGTTCGTGGCCATTTGTATTCCTCTAGGGAAGAGAGCGTATCTAAAAGAGGAAGCTGTTTTTATATAAAATGAGAAAATCCAGCAAATTATCATTTCAATTATTTTGTCATTATTATTTTTTGTTCAGAATAGAGGTTTAAGTTATTAGTTCGAAAACGAACAATACTTTGATCATTCCAAGAATAACTTGAGTTACATGTATAGATGAAGAACTCTCCTAAGGTTAACTAAAGAAAGACAAAATGTCGTCAATAGGATTCGAAATGTTATTTTTACTTACAATGAAAAGCAAAGGCTTTAATAAATTTTGTCCGTACAATGGCTTTTCATGTCATTAAGGTTTTGTTCCTTTTACGCATTTCATGATCACAGACAATTAAGTAAAAACTTCGTGAGCAACCAATCAAGTCCGTATTTTCTGTAATATAGTTAAGGCGTTTAGGAAGTATATACATTAATAAAATAATATGATTCAGCATCATCTCGTATATGTGTAATTATAAAACATGGATCTAGGAGTAGAAATATTCGCTCTTTTTTGGAGCACATCTTTGCCAACTTCTCCTTTTGAATAATTGTTTTGTTAGCATTATATAAGTACATTGTTTTTATCTTGTCAACGTTACATGTTTGTAAGTGCATGGATTGATGCATTCGATAACCCCAAACGAACTTGCTGAGGCAATTTTACCTCAAGAAAAATGATTGATGTTGTGCATCTCCCCGTGAAGCAAGTTAAAACAAAAAGGTAATAATAGTAACCCAGTATAATTGATTTGTTTGGCAGATTTTTATCTGTTACATTAATATCAAAGGAAAGGTAAAATAAAAAAATCCATTGCGATGAAATACATTTTAAAATACAACATAAAATCAAGTTTAATATGAATATCTTTGACAGAGTCCTAAACTTTAAACTAGAATAAAATTGCAATTCAGACACCTAATATTATGAAGGTAATTTCTTATTTCATTGATACAGTTACCATTGAAATGCTGAAATCGGCTCTGGATTACATGTATTTACTTAGCTAGTAGAGGCGGCGAGATTTGCAGCTTTCTGACGCATTCTTTGCTGGACATGTTATACAAATGATTAAAGGTTTGACAATTTATTGACAATATTCTACCATCAATAGCAGCTGCCTGGTGAATATGTCAGAAAAATCTGCGCTTCTCCTCAAATGATTTTCCCCCAGGAGTACACATTATTATTATTATACGGAAATCTCTAAGTACTTTTTGATATTGTGCTTCATTCAAGAGAATACATGGATTGAAAAATAATGGTTCAAGACTAATCCGAAGTAAGTTCAGAGAAATACAAATGGTAGATTCCTGGAGAAAACTAAAACCGCCTCCCTTGTGACGTCACGAGTGTATAACGCGTATATATAACGGCAGATACCGGAGGCTGATAAACCGAGTTTATTGTATTGGAAATGAAAAGCTTAAGATGATATTGGTTTTTGAGAACTGCCAATTAACGGACTGAATCCCATTTCTTTAGTTGGTAAACAGAGAAGGGGATATCAGACAAATTCAGGACCATTCAATTTACGAACTAATTTAATAATAGGCTAAAAACTTTATTTCCTTCATTTTCTGGTGGCTGATATTCTACAAAGGTTATAATGGAATTCGAGAATCTGTCAATGACTACAACAGCATTAGACAGTTTTGTCAATGATAGCATATACCCCCGCTTTAATGGAACAACGATACCCTCTGGTTTTGACAAAGATGGGTATATACGGATTTCGTTATACAGTATTATTTTCATTTTGAGTGTACTTGGAAATGGACTGGTGATACTAACTCTGGTGCAGAACCACAGGATGAGAACTGTCACCAATGTGTTTCTTTTGAACCTAAGCGTTAGTGACTTACTTCTGGCAGTTTTCTGTATGCCGTTCACAATCATTCCACAACTTATGAGAAAATTCATTTTTGGCGAAATCATGTGCATTACCATTCGATATTTTCAAGGTATGTAAAATATTAATGATAAATTATGTCAACACTTTCCAGAGTAAATTGAATTTTCAAGTTAATTTCAGGTTCTATTGAGCTGACAAGTTGATTTAAAAAATATGCACTATAAAAGTTATTTTCTTTTCCAACATATCTATGTCTGCAGATTCAGTTAATTATTTCATATCACGACATTGTCATGTTTATTACAGTAAGATCTCTTAATCAGAAATAATCAGTCACTTCAACTAAAATTTCGTCATCCATTCGTTTTTCGCGAAAATTCTCCATATTTCACTTGACAATGTGTCAGGACACAATTCGTCCATACCAATTGCTATCGTCATCAGGACGTTGTGCAATGATCAGACTTATGCAATCCATCATTATGTTTAAATTGAGCCATTGTCCAAAGAGAGCGGCAATCCAGCTCTCTAAATGGCACCGGAAATGACAGATTTCCCGTCGTTCCCTATTTCTTTTCTGTTTATGTACCATACACGATATAGCCATTAGGAACTCCACCTTTTCAGTCCATCTATGATGTATTTGTCCATCATTATTAGCATGTACCCATTTCTCACTCAACATAAAAAGATAATTATCTAAATTCACTCTCATCTCTTGATGGACAAGATCTGTTTGTTATCGACTTGAAATTTCCTTTTTGACTTTTCCCCGTAACCAGACCTTTCTCTTTATTTGTAATCAAGCCCAGGTCAATTTTCTAAGGTTCGTGTATTATCCAGCTGAGATTTTCAAACAATATGGCGTTAGGATATTCACGAATTTTAAAAGGAATGTTATTTGAAATATTTTGATAAATACAGGGAACGAAGTTAAAATGTATGATTTAGATCATAATGTGATTTTAATTGCATGCCATAAGACTCCTATCATGCTAGAAATTATAGAGTAATTAAACATTTTTAAAGCATATTTCAACGATTAAAATTTTAGCATTGAGAGAGATTACTTGTTGCTTAAAATACCAGTACCCTAGGAAGGCAAAATTAGCCATGTACTGTTATCTAAAAAATGGCGTTCTATAATACTAAAAACTTTTAAATCATGAAACTCAGATTCAGAAAAAAAGAATGTTCCAATTATTCAATTGGACGTTCTCACTTTAAGATATTTTCATGTAATTTGCCACTTATTATTAGTTCTAGAAGGCTAATTAAACATTACGGTGCTATGATTGAAGCTCCATCTGCCAAAAATAGACTGTAATATAATAAAATACTAGATTTTCCTTCAAATTTATCGCAATGCAAGAGACATACGTTTATGCAAGTCCAATCTTGCAAGGGAACTCAGTATCTCATTTATGATGTGATATTGCAATTTAATGTAAAGTCGTGGTTCAGACTGTGCTTAATTTATATCAAATATACTAGACTTAAATAATTTTGAATTAACGCCTAGCGTAACCATCAGTTTAATCATCGGGGCTAATTATTCCCATACACTAGTAATAATGTTATGACATTACAGAGACCTCTCTTTAACTCTTTTTAAAAAAGAATTTTCAATCATGATAATTTTCCTTGATAATTGTTTTACTAGAAAACCAGGGGCTATATAAATTATCTGACAATAGAGACAATCAATAAAATCTTCAAAATTGTGCAATTCATTCCAATTATCACGCCCGAGGACAATAGGGATGATTATTGTGTTGACGATATCGCATTGGGTTTTATCAGCAAAGATGTTCAAGAATTCATCAAATGCAATCAAGCAAAGTCTGGTTCCGCAAATTCACCAGGCACGTATTCGCCGAGGTAGCTAGGACAGGCGCTGTGGTAACAAGGTTCTAGCTTTCATTCTTTTGTCTTCATTAATCAACACTGAGAAAACAAAAGGAATATAAGGGTTTTCTCAATATGTGCGACAGATTTAGCATATTAGGTTTTCACATATCACATTGAAAAGTGTATCCACAGGCTTTTGTAGTAATGGCAAGATTAAGAACGAGGAGTACAATTATCAGCTTTTCTCTTTATTAACTGTATTGTCAATTTTTATTTTTTTAAAGATAATTAACAGAGTGCTTAATTAAAATGGAATTCCTCAATGTATTTTCAAAATTTGAGCGTTGAAAAATCTTTAAGAAAAAAAAATGCATTGTCAAAACTACAACCTAAGAGATCTTCATAACAACAACTGAAATGCCTAAGTGAGTAACAAATAAATAGTGTGTAACAAAAAAATTTTATTCGATACTTAATGTTTTCCATGAAGATTTTAGCTTCTTAGATGGTGGAAAAAATGTCAAATATCTATGACGATGCTAATTATTTTCACATTATCTTAAGAGTAACTTTAAAAAAAAAGGTGAAAGCACACTTTAAACACTTATATGTGTCGATTTCAATTTAACATGAACAGCGAATGTGTTGGAAATATCAGTTCAAGTGGAAATCTATCCTGTGTAACATACAAGAACCCCATTACAGAGAAAAGCAGTAAGTCAAAATTTCACTGTCTGAATCCTTCGTGAGTGTCTTGTTTTGTTTACAACCATCTTAATAATACATTTTGTTAAAAAGGAACAACCAGGCCCAATTGCTCGTTGAATGAGCACAATGTGTATTTCGTGTTTTAATTATAGAGGGATGTAAGGAATAAGCACAACAGCAGACCGTAACATGCCTTTTTTTAAAGAAACTAATACCATCTGTCAAAAAACTTGTGTTCACAGATCAGTTTACCATTTAGGATAAGTACTGACAAAATGTCATAGAATGTAAATGGTTGTATTTGAAAATGGATATAAGAATCTGGTTTTTAAAAAAAATTCTTTAAAAAAAACCCTTAGAAACTGACAAGTTGCTTTGTCAGTTGTTTGTCAAGTGGATTTCTGTTAATATACAATACAATGTACTTTAAACTGTCTGTATCTCAGAACCCAGGTGACAGGAAATCATTAATCAGCTGGATATGACCAGGGATCTATATACTAACGGTCCCTGATATGACCAACTTATGGTTCAACGTCCCTCTGTTGACGCAAGTAAAAGTTTAATTAAAAACCAGTGACTTTCCAGAAGAAGTCTTTTTATAATTAAAATGAACAGAATTTCAGCAAACCTTGCAGCTGGGATGACAAAAAAAAATACACAAAACTCATACAATTTAATTACATAGCCAAAAAATATATTTTATGTCTTAAATTATACTTTCATGTTAAATACTACAAGCAAATTCAAAGAATTGTGGTCCCCCGCTTTCGGTGTCTTTTTGGGTGAGATGTCATTACCACTGAACTCCAAGGTCAAGGTCAAAGAGTTAACGTTCTTGGTATCCAATGAAAAGTTTTCTCAAAAGGATTACATATGTGAAGTATGAAAGCCCTAGCCCTTATATACCATTCAAAAGTTATGGTCAAGGTTAATGTTTTCTCATAAGTACAAAAATTCTCCAAGGTCAAAAGGTCAAGGTTATTGGTATCAAATAAAAGGCCTTGCCATAAAGAATACATATGTGAAATATGAAAGTCCTGGTATCTACTGTTCAAAAGTTGTGGCCAAGGTCAAAGTTTTTGAAAAGTAGGTCAAACTCCAATGTCAGGGTCCAAGGGGCAATGTTCTTGGTATTCAATGAAAGGTCTTCTCACAAGAATTATATATATGAAGTATGAAAGCCCTAGCCCTTACCATTCACAAGTTATGGTCAAGGTTAAAGTTTTTTCATAAGTACGGAAATCTCCAAGGTCAAGGTCAAACTTGTTGGTATCCAATAAAAGGTCTAGCTACGAAGAATACGAAATATGAAAGTCTTAGTATCTACCATTCAAAAGATATGGCCAAAGTAAAAGTTTGGAATTTTTGTGTAAAAGTGGATCAAACTACAAGGTCAAGGTCAAAATGTCAAATTTGGTGGTACCCAAAGAAAGGTCTTGTCACAAGAAATACACATATGAAATATGAAAGTCATAGCTCCACTGAATCAAAAGTTATGGGCAAGGTTAAAGTTTTTGTGACGGACGGACAGCTAGACAGACTGACGGACAGACAAATGAGATTTAATGTCCCCTCGCTTTCGCGAAAGCGGGGGACAAAAATCCGATTGGTTAAGATGCATTTAACAATTCGAATTATTAAATGCTAAAATCTGATTGGTTACGGTGCATTTAACAATTTGTAAAATAACCTTATGCAAAGCTTTTACAAAACTTTCTTGTCGAGAAAAACAGAAGCGGAGAGTTTGAAAACTTTTAATTACTAAAGTTGGACTTAACGTCTATCTCCAATTTTTTAAAGTGGCAGCTTTAACATTCATTATAATAATATAGCTAATTCATATGCCCCCTAAGTTTTTGAGGTTAACATTTGAAATCGACACCCAAGTAAAACCATTGACAACCTCACAAGAATACAGCTTAACCCAGTCTGATTATAACTTACTTTGTACATGTTTTATCTCGTTCGCTTTGCTGCATTAAATGTCTTGCTACAATGAAATAGTTTATCAACATATGTCATGTAAATTTTGAATTTACCTGCAGGCTTCTTCGAGAGGTAATCATAAAGTGCCCATGACTTCATTAATTGAAGACATAGCAACTGTCTTACCAAAAGTTATTTAAGGAATCACTGTCTAGTTACAAATGTAGTATCTGAAAGACATCAACGATAGTGGGAATATGGGATAAATATGCATAATGGGCAGTCCGTTTCATTGTGAAATAAAATTGTAGATTAGGACTTTTAAAATGTAGACATAGATTTTAATTACACGAGAACTCCCATGCAAATTTAAATAGTCCTCGCCCACTGACGTCAGACACAGAGACAGATGCGCACGAGATTTGCATGCATATTTGGCCTCCTTAGCTCCTGACCTATCGATCTGTCTAATTTACATTCCGGTAGACTTATCAAGAAATTTACTCCTCTAACTTTCAAAGAGTTCTCACGGAGAGAAAAATTAGAAATGGAAATATAAGTTCAATCATTAGAATTCCCGAAATTTAGGCTTTTAAAAAACATCGCATATTTCGAACATTTCTGAATAATGTGCGTGTTTGTGGCAATAAAACAAAATCTACATCAAGTCAAATTGTCATGAAAAAAAAGAAAGAAATTTAAGTGCATTTAGAATTCAAAAAAATTAACCATCGTATACATGTATATAACTATTAGGAATGTGAAATACTGGAATGTAAATGTCATGAAAAAAAATATGCATTAAGCAGCTCTACTGAGTGATAATATGACTGTCATTGATTACCTTTCAATTGCTTAGTCTTTATAGGAAACTGTGAGATCTTCCTACACAAATTCTTTTGACTGTTTTGCATCTTTCATATTAAAACAGTCCAAAACATGTTTAACTAAATTCTGTTTTCAGACTTTTTTTGTATTTCGACAGTTTTAAATTTTGAATATGAACAAAGCTGCTCTATGAAGGACTTTCATAAAATATCAGATTCCGTCTCCAAGAAGTGACTTCGCAATCTTTCTGTTGGCTCCTGAAGATAAGTTATTTTTGACAGTGATAAGTCCTGAGTGGTCCATTTGCATAGCTGTTAATGATCCCAGTAATGACCCATGGCAGTATTAAATGACCATAGACGAATAGCACTGTCTCTCTTTTCATCTCGGTTTGGTCAAGTAAATTAGAATACTGCGTTTGTCATTGGGATTTTATATGAAAAGGGTGACATGTAAATCCGCTGTGGTCAATGTCAAATGAATAATAGGCTCTCTCGTAACCGGTTAATCACCTCCTAGCATTGGAATACTTTCCTTATTAACGACATTAACTGAGGATTATATACATGTAATTACTGTGTGATGTCAACAAAGTCCATGTTTGGTTTTGTTAGACAATGTTGAAACCTTTTTTAAAAGTTTATTAAAATTTTCAATATTTAATTTAATGTTGATTTCAATATTTTACACCATTTTTACAGTTTTTAAAAAGTAACGGTTGCAATAGGGATATTTTTTATTTTGAAAAGCAGAAGGAAAAGGTTAATTCGAAGATTTTTTTGTTGTTGATACATGTACATGATGGCATTAATGACAATCAAGGATATTTAACCGAATTAACTCTTTGATAAATTATCAGCCTTTATAAGTACATTCATTCAATGGATTTGCTTCCTACTGTGTATATACTGAATATATACTGCAGTTATTATAGTAAAACGGCTTAGACGTTCCTTAATTACGGAGTCCCATATGGTTGTATAATACTTAATTGGTAAAGATAATGGTATATTCTGGTGTTCTTTTAGCTCGTACTGTAAACGTTAAAGGCCCAGCTTTATCTTGATAGGGAATTATGAAATGGAAAACTACATTGTTTTAACAGAGAAGTTCGCAATGCAATAAACGAAAATCTCTTCATATAAATCCATATTCATAAAAATCGTGTTTTTTAAAAGTTACTATTAAAAGTGATTTTATAGCAAACGAATTAAAAGGGATACCGGTATCCTGCGTGACATTATTATTGTGGGGCTTCATAAACGCTAAAGAAGATGTCGTAACTTTAAACTGGAAATTCAGTGCAAACTTTCGTATCAGACCCATTTTCACCCAAGGAAATGGTGAATTACCCCTTTTTCTAATTCATGTTACTATGCAGTTGACACAATGGATTTTCAATAAAGTAACATGAGTGATGTATTTTGTCCGTAAAGATTCAAAATCCATTAATTTTCTGACAAGCACAAGGAAATATGATAGATTGAATCCTCTTTATGAAATAATATTTTTAAGTGTAAATCAATAAAACCACGAGGAAGTGTTTTTGACCAAAAAAAACTTATAAAATTTATTATCCAGGGTTAATTCACTGTTTTCATGCTTTACGGAAAGAAATGTAGTGCTTTTAAAGTATATTTCATTAACTTTTTATGGACGAACATATAACACATAGGAAATAAACCATGACAAATCATATAAATTATTTATATAATTTCGTACTCAATCGTTCAAACTTAAGAAATTCTGAATTCTGATCCACCTATGCTCTTTTTCTCGTGTCATTTTATACAGTGTTTATAATGCTTCTTACTTTACTCAAGAGTTAGCAAATATTTCAATGGTACTCAGTTAAAAATATATCAGATATTAAATTGCCTTTTTCTGGAAAGTTATCTTTTTTCACTAACGCAATACTTTTAAACTCACTGTCAAATTCTGACTGACGTTAGCTATACTTATTACACACAAGACCCTTTTCTCTCTGTTATTATATCCCTTCGTTAGTTCTACAGCAATTCGTCTCAAGATTTGATTAAATTATGCTTCAGACTGTAGATTTTATTCTTCTTTACAACTTCTGATAATATTTTCTTCTGTATTTTTAAAAAAAAATAAAATTTGTGTTATACGATAGTTCCTCACATGGAACACCGAATACAAACACTTAACAGCATATGAAGAAGTTATTTAATTGATTTTCTAGTTTGACCTTGATGAATGATACAGTTTGAGGGAAAAAGAAACCTTATGGATCCCCAAGTCGTCCGCGGAAGACATCTATTATTTCATTTTGAAATAGTCTTCTTGAACCCCAAAGGCACAGTCATTTTTGACATTATTAAAGAGGTTTATGATTTATTATTGTTTTTTTACAATGCTTATCCAAACTCCATTTTCTCATTTATCATTAAATACTTCTATGAATTAAAATCACTAGAGTGTACAATTTGTTTTAAAGCCACGCTTCTGCAAATAAATTCCCAGAGTGGCAATGAGATAAATAATTCTTATTGTGAGAATTCAGATTACATGCCATATTGACAACAAAGTTTCGTTATTTGTAGTTCTTTCGGAAGTATCAAAGCAATTTTTTTTGATAAATAAAACAAGTTTTGCTTGTAAAACACTGATGTCGCCGTAATGCACTCATGACCTTTTTTTAAATTTTCAAATCTAAGCTAAATTTAAAGGTCAAAAGAAAGGTATAATTGTTAAATATGTAATATGATGAAAACGAACAGTATTCAAGCTCAAAATCCATGTATACAATACGGATCGGGAGCAGAGCAAACACGGACATCCACGGCATAAAATATCAGAGGTGGGATCACCTAGGTACCACGAAGAAATTAACATTCCCCTTCCGATCGTTCACAACCGCTGTGTTTGAAGATTGTAAAGTCGAAGTCATCAAGTTTATCATAAAGCATTGTTGATTGGTTAACATTAACGTCTTTTCTAGTAACATATTAAAATATGGAAAAGGTGTGTCAGACTTTATCATATCCTTTACTTTAAGCTCACTGGGATACATCGAGTCGACATATGAATTAAAGTAACCAAGTATTGTTGATAGATAATACGTTGTCCATATAATATCGAAATGTCGAGTTGAAGGCCACAGGAAGTGTAAAATATACGTAAAATATAAAAGCCTGAGCACAATTGTTCATACATTAAGGTCATGATTAATTCGGGGTAAAATACATATTGGTACACAAGGTAAGGATTTAGTTACAAAAAATAATTGTATGAAATATGAAAGCCCTAGCATCAACCATGTAAGTTACGACCGAGATTAAATTCCAAGGTCAAGGTCAAATACTATTATCTTGGTAGAGTAAGATAGGTCTTGGTGCAAAGAACATGAAATATTAAAGCCCTAGCAAGATTCTTTCAAATGTTATGGAAAAGTATAATTTTTTATAGAGAAAAAAAACATGCCAATTAACTAAATAACTCTGAATCTACGGAGGTAAAAAGAAACAACTTTAAATGAGTGAATAAATAAGGGAAACCATTTAATCAACCTCTTGAAATCATCCAGTGTTTTGGGGAGAAGAAAGATTATTAAAAAGTTTCAAAATTCATCCATTTTCATTTTGAAATCAACATGACGTTGGGAATTTATCGCGGGAGAACTCGACAGTTGACCCGTCGCTGTAGGGATGCGATTAGCTGAGAATCCCGATAAATTTCCCATTACATATCTCATAATAAAAGGAATTACAAACATGCTTTCCATTAAGTGAGATTAGCTTTTTTGTATACATAATTTATTTTTGTACCGCATGGGAATAAGTCACGTCGGACTCTTTTTGAATTTTCCGTATCGAAGTTTGCTCGTCCTTTCCTTCTTTCTGACTTTGGAAAAGAAAAAAAAATTGGGCATTACAAAATTTATACTTCTTAATTGTTTAGAGGTTGAATGGATACTTTTCATATAATTTTGTAGATTGTATAAATTTTTCTTACAATTTCTGTAAGTTTTGAATATTATTCTTCACATTCAATGGAAAGATGAGTAAGATAAGAAATAAATCTAAGGTTACACTTAGTGTCCTCGTCTATTTTGCCATGCATATTGGGTTGAGGAGCTGTGCTAGAACACAAAATTAATTACGTAATAAAAGATAATTGAAAAAACCACGAAATGTCATAAAACCATGAACTTGGACATTTGTATTACTGCATAACATCTCAATGGAAATCATATGTCTTTCACACAATTTTGGTCATAAGGTTCTTATTATAATAAATTAAAAATCACACGAACTTGGAACTGGGATGTATGTTATAAAGGAACTAAATAATCCAAAGAATGACGTCACAGCAGATTAAAAAAAACAGCAATATTTTAATTGTAGCTAGTTTAAAAACGAGTACTTGTCGATGTCCACCACACTTATTCCATAATGTAAACAACTAACACCTTATTTTTCATCACATTTCCCTACGCCCGAGGTATTTCTAATTACTATAATGTGAAAGTGTCCCAAGGGGCTTCTATTTCACTGTTTTGCTCTCCTGAAGGGCTGAAAATCCAGCGACAATACTTTAATAATTCATAAGAGTAAGGAAAAAAGCAATATTGCATGCTCCTGAAAGTGATTTCTATACACAACAATTAAAGACTGGCGGCCGCGACAGTGCTCGCGTGGGAGATGACAACACGTTCTTTTCACGTGCCTTGTTAGTACTTTTATATGGCTTCGAACGAGATTGTATTCAGTCGCCGAAGTGGTGGGGAAAAAAATTGCTCTTGACCGTAAATTTATTAGTTTTCACACTCACTATTAAGAATAAAATTCACTCTGGGGTTTACTTGACAGAAACTGAATGATGATGTTCGGATGATATAACAACATTAGTTCCGTTAATGAAACATGGAGATGAAAAACAGTAATCAAACTCAGGAGCCCATTGAAACAATACAATTTGGGAGCAGAGCTAACACAGACCTCTGAAATCAACAGAGGTGGGATCAGGTGCTTTGACGGAGTAAACATCCCCTGTCAACCGGTTACATCCGCCCTGTGCTCCTTATGATCGGTCAAACGAAAACATGGGTAGACAATTCACTGTGTAAATAATGTACCTAACATTTTGTATGAAAAAAAAAACGTCAGTCGCTATTCGACTTAATAACAGATTGTATCTGGTGACAAGTTCATAGTATCGAAATCATAACTTTAAATGAGACTATTGATATCTTTGAAGTATCAACTTTTTTGTCAAAAAATTGATTTGTACAAGAAATTGCTCTTGCATATCGAATCAACTGGGAGATTTAAAATCCAATATTAAGGTGATATAGGCAAACTGCTACAAAAAAAAGGAAAGTTTTTCCAAGCCATCACGTTCATTATAAAGTTTTGTCGTTAGATAACAATTAACGTCTCTTCCATGTCAAATATCCAAATATAAAAGGGATGCGTTATTCCCTATGACATGAAAGCTTTTTGAAACTTGTTATTTGATTAGTTCCATAATCACTACTATCATAACTAAAGTTTAAAACGTTATATTTTTCAAGAGCTACATTCATAATGACCTCCGTCTAATCCTTGTGAAGATCCCCCTCTAAATTTTTGATGTTAGAAAAAAATCATGCTAATACTAATATTTTATCCCGCGTTTGCTCATTGCTCTTCATTGCGCCTAGTATGAACAATTCAACTCAATGGATTGCTAATGCGATTATTAAGACTGTCACGACAGCCGTCGTGCTCTGTCCAGTCAGATATAACAAGATTTTTTTTTTCTATTTACAATTTTTTATCTATAAATAAAATCAATAAAAACCAATATTCACAATATATTTACACAGCTCTTATTTACAATAAATAAAACTTAAAGTCTCTTATAATCCTCAATATCGTTGGCTCCGAACCACGTCCACACAGACACGCCCCGTTTCACGACGGACTCCCGCCAACTGGCTCCCAGTGGGTATCCCGGTCTGGTTAAGGTGGTCACCAACACACACACGGCTAGATTATTGGATTACATCAGGAACCTTTGAATTAAATAACATTTTTAAGTCACAAGCTACGTATACAAAAGAAAAACTCAAGTCACCATTGACTACAATTGCACTAATGGCACACCATACAAACAGTCCCGGTAATTTTAACCGAACACTATTATAATAAGAAAAACGTTAAGAATACACAACATCTTAACAAAAGTGGTTTTAACTATTAAACCCACAACACCGACTTTATAAGCGGCAAAACAAAATAGCCTACGTGCGTATATAACTCAGTACATTGCACAAAAATAGAACAATAAACGCATGAGTAACTCTACCCAGCAAAACCTGTATACGTAAATAGTAACAAAAACATTAATTAACTCAAGTTCTTAAATAGTTCTACGTTTTAAATGTATTACTCAAAAACTTACATATGAAATAAAAACAAACTTACCCCTTTGGAGAAATGGTTACCGTTGAAAAAAAGTATTTATCTACTCATCTTGGACTGTACGTCAACCATTTAAAAGCTATGAAAACGTGGACCCCGGCTACCTGGTCAGCTATGCAGCGTTTTAAATACCCCATAATACAAAAGGTCGTAACTGACCAATACCTGCAAAACTTAACTGAGGTTCAATAAGGTAACAAAAGTATAGAGGTCCAGTAAAGGGTAAATAAAATAAAAACCATAAACATAATGTAAATGCAATTAAAATTAAATATTGATTGTGACAAAGACAAGATTTGTTTGTTAGGTTACAGGCCACCATTTTCAATCCTTTCCGAAGAAAAAAATTGTATTTTGAATGTAAGAAAGTTGCTTGTTTGCATTGTTTCATCAATCTGTAAACGATTACAGTCTTTGAAGGGCTTACCAAGTTATTTTAGAGAAAGACATATTAAAGTACACGCACGCGTTTCAGACGCAATTAGTACAGAATGAAATGACCTTGTGACCCTATGACATCTACCAGTGAAGATTACATTTGCTCAATTTTTGATTTGACGTGATATTTTCTATTATCTCTAGATTTTCTTCTGTATCGAGGAATTCTCATTAATTGCTTATAATAATACACGCAAGCAGCATCATCAACCCGGCATCAAGCAATCAGCAAAATCATCTGGGTTCATGACCCTCTTGTATCTTTATTCAATCAAGGTCAAGATATCAGCGTCTATATTTGTTTAACACTGACCTTTAGATAAATCTAAGATCTTATTAATTATAAACACAAATACATGTACAACAATAACATTTCTTTCTGCATGCACAAAAACAGATCGGTTTGGAGTTTCACATAAATTCAAGATATATATACTATCGGTTAGAACGTCATCTCATCGACGTTCAAACGAATCTCCAGGGCTCGAAATATGAAAAGCTGGTAATAAATCCTTCTTAAAATCAAATGTGAAAATCATGTAAAACGGGCTTTAATTCATCCAGACATCTCCTAATCTCCGCTGTATGAGCTCTTGTGAGGTGGCAGCTTCAGTAATGTCGTGGCTGCTGCTATTAGGAGCATTAGACCCTGCAGGGCAATGAAAACAATTACCGAACACCGATTTTACCATCGCCTTAATGACTGTCGGAGAAAAATATAATTGCTATTTACAAAATTACAAGTGAATTTTTTTAAGCTTTTCGTATTATGCAGGATCTTTGAAATTCTTTCTTTTTGTGAACTTCAATATTTAAAACAAATATTCTCGCATAATTAAGTTTTCCAATTGAGTCGAGTAAATCTATTAGAAAGAAAATCAAATAAAAATGGAGACTGCAGTATCTAATGTACTTTTTAAGACAATCGAGACTGCAAATGAAGACTGCCTTCCATTGGTCCCACTTTACTTCTTTGATAGGGTAATTAGTTTTATCAGGGTAATTACAGCAAAAGACTCGAAATTAGTGACCAAAAATTGAAGCACTAAACTTGATGCCAAATTTTCATGATTCAGCGGACATGCGCGAAGATTTTAAATCGTTTGATGATATCAGGAATTTGAGATGAAAAATGTATTGCGATAGAAATAATATACTTCAGAAAAAATTGGTCCTTTTAAAAAATCTAGGTGAGCTGTAAATAGGGTTAATAAGTGCACAAAGGTATTTCCTTCAGCAAAGAATTCGTAGAAGTGTGGATTCATCAAGTTCTTTTAAAACATCGCTGATTGAAAATGAAACGACAGGTGTTTAAAGAGCAGTGAGTTGTCAAATGATGACTGTTCGATGCAAAAGAGATATTTACCAGATGAGTGAGGAGTGGTCTGTTTCGCATACATATGGACACGACATGCGTTTTAAGAATAGATAAATAAAAAGGTTTTCAGAGAGAAGATCGACATAAAAAATACAGAGATAACTCCTCTTGAATTTACTCTACGAAGATTAATAATACCGACTGTAATTCATAATAAAGGAAAACCAGAAGTCTTTGTCGAGACTGTACTTCATACTATTTGTACTAATAACAAAGGGAGAGAAAGGTAGCAGTTGTAATCGAATCTTTGCAACAGTAATACATAGAACAATGATCCTTGATTTAGTTTTTTATGGGAAGATTGCAATCAGACTGATACTGTAGGAGTAGCATTTTAAAATACTCTTTAAGAAATGTCTAATTTTAGTACCCATGGCAATAGCGTACTTCTTAAACCGGTAAATAGAACCGGGTATATCATGCTGTAGTCTACTTGCATGCCAATTTATATACAAATCTAAGCAAAACTGTAAGAGGAGTACCATTTGAAATGTTTCCAAAAGAAACTTCTGTTACAAGAACCCATGGCGACATCAGCCATCGAAATCGAAATCAAAAGCGTGTATACGGAATTACTAGTCTCCTACGTTATATAGAAACAGACCAAACTTAAGGAGGAGTAGCGTTTCAAAGAAATTTCTATTTTTAGTATCCACAGCAACACCGTTCATCGAAATCAAAAACTGATTTACAGAATGATGTATTTAAATGCAGTCTACTTGTTAGGCTGTCAGATGCAATATGCAGCCCTAGCTCTCTCTATTTCTATTTTGGGGGTGTGGGTGTACACCTGTTTAGGATCTCCGTTAGTGCGGGAGTGATTCACTCCAGCTAAGAATCAGTAAATGGCTATTTTATTAACGTTTCTAACCTGACCTCAAAAATCTTGTTATGCAAGACATAAATCCATCCAAAAAAATATACAAAGAACAACCTATCGGTTATTTTTCATGTACGTCAATATCACAACTTGAATTTATTTGCCCTGACATGTTTACTGACCTTCAACTGTAGAGTAGCATTTTGAAAAATAAAATGTTGACAGACGGAAGAAAGACACTTTACTATTTGCATAAGCTCTTCTGGTCTCTTACTTATAGAACTGAAAATGTATAATAATAATGAATTTGATAAGATTAGTACTTTTGGAAATATTAAACGCTAACATTTGCTTCATCCATATGTATTGTTAAAACAAGAATGTTGTACAAGTATGAAAGGGGGACTGGCCATTTTGAAAAAAAGTAAAAGGAGTTGAAACCCAACCCCCTCTCAACCCATTAGGATTTTCGAGTTTAACAATTCCCCCCCCCCTTTTTTTTTCCTTTTTATTAGCTTGTCATTTTTTCCCGATATTTGTCTCCGAAATTTGTTTGTCTGGCCTCTTTTAAAAACAATACTATGTGCCTGAAAAAAGCCAAACTTAGAGCAGACCAAAATCAGCTATTTTAATTAATTAGAATTCGTATAATGGAATTTTTTTTATTTACTAATCAAGATAGTGTTTCTTGCTCCGTATTATGTTTGTTTTCTTTTTCACATTCACGTATGTTCACTCACTAAGAGAAAAATCGTATTATTTGCATCATGAACTTTTTAAACAAACACTTCTTTATTTTCAGCTGTCTCTGTGGGAGTGAGTTGTTTTACTATCGTCACGATTTCTCTGGAAAGATACTTCGCCATTGTTGAACCACTCCGATCTCGTCGGTGGCAGACTCGATCCCACTCCTACAAGTGCATCCTAGGAATATGGCTTCTGGCCTTGACCTTGATGATACCAATTGCCGCCTCACAGAAACTTATACAAATTGGAAACAAAGACCGCCATGCTTGTCGCGAAATTTGGCCAAAACATATGAGGACTGTTGAAATTGTGTACGGTGTTTCCTTGTGTGCGATCTTGTTTATCATCCCTTTATTCATTATGGCGCTGGTTTATGGAAGAATTGCGTTCAGATTGTGGGCAGATATCACTCAACAGGTCAATGACAATGCAGGTAGGTTGGCAAGGAAAATATGTTTTAAAGAAAAGACCATGCATGCATAAATTATGGCATTTACTAGTACATGTATGGTCAAATAAAAAAAGACGGATGCAGTCCTGATTTCCTTGTACCTGACCATGATTATTGAATATCAAGTTCATTCATAAGGAAATTTAATATTAGTTTCCTGTACTGAATATATTTGAATTGTCTTGAAAGTTCACTTGAAATTAATTTCTTCATATGCCAAATAAATAATAAAGTAACACTTTAAATAATAAAGTCATTAATGTTGCAGACGGAACTAGTACGTCCAAGAAAGACGCGGATAACTCATCGGTGTCCTCGCCTCTTCGAGGAAATCAACAGAAAAATGGTGACCACGTAAGCTTACGTCATTCTAATCTACGTCACAGTATATCAAGCAGACGACGAGTGATCAAAATGTTGGTTGTTATTGTGCTCGAGTATTTTATTTGTTGGACACCGCTGTACGTCTGCAGCACTTGGAAGATCATTCACTACGAATCCATTCACAGTCGCGTGTCGAATCTTGCCTGGTCTCTGATGCTTCTACTGGCCTATGTGTCCTCGTTTGTTCATCCTGTAACCTATTGTTTTATGAATAAGAACTTCAGGAAAGGATTTGTATCAGTTTTCAAGTGTTTTTTACAGAACCGTCTAACGACCAACACTGAGATGAGTAACTTGACAGCCACTTCGTCCCCCACCGTTCGATTCCACTCAACGGAGTACACAAAAGTTCAGTCTATAGACTAGTGTCATTATTATGATAATATAAAAATCCTGTACAGACAATAGAGGGTCTAGTCTATATATTATTGGATGTCATGATCATCATCGAAGTTATCCTGGGTCAAGACTGTAATGATAATTGAAAATCCACTTTAAACTAAAATAGAGCAAGCAAGTAGTTAGATAAAGAGATGAAAAATGACAAAAGTAGTCAGTATTTTTTTTTTTGACAAGTACAGTTGTTATCTACCATAGTTAAGAAACGAAATTTACTGATTAATGGTTTTCCTAAACATTAAATTGTAAGGAAAGAAATTTCTTAAAATAGCTTGAAAAAATAAGGAAAATGAACAGTGTACGTGTTTAAACAAAGCTGTACTAAAACCGAGAAGGGCTAATGCAAAGGTTCGGTGTCTGTATATTAGGCCTTTCTTACCCAAATTACTACACCTCCAACAACTGAGGAGCACACGTGGACAAAAGGACTTTATTCGGTAAGGACCAATATTTGCCCAAAAGAATTAAACTGTGACGGATAAATATATAATTATGTTCTTAAACAAGCGAATATCTTCAAAACACTGAATATTTTCATTTTTAGCAATTGCGTCATTTATTTGAAATGATGTCAGGAAAATGACGAAAATTTAAAATTCCTATGATTTCTTTAGGAAACGGTACATATTACGTCGATATTTTGAGTAAAAGTCCCCGAGCGCAGGTCTGCACAGGCTCAATATTTTTATATAATGTGTAAAATGATAATATCAATGAAATACCGTGTATACTCGCCTATAAGTCGGTTTTTGGGGAGTTAATCTCTGGTCTAAAACTCATTGTCCGACTTATAGGCGAGCTATTAAAAGTATGATTTTATATGAGGTTGGTCCATCTGATATGCAAGCTTATTAAATACAACCGACTTAAAGGCGAGTATATACGGTATATAGATATTATTCTTGAGCAGGCCTACGCTCTACAAACTTATATCTAAAATTGTTAAAATTTGTTTTCATACAATTCAGCAAATTTCAAGAAATTTTCCAAAAAACATGTATGACTTTTGTGGGGGCAAAGATATGCAATATACTGCATATAGTTCTTGACAGTTTTTATAGAAATTTGGCATTCAAGTAGATTTTATCTCGTCTCGTAACATCCATTTAAAAAAAAAAGAGTAAAAATGGCAGGAAAGTAGCTGTAGTCACATGTATTAGCTCGCCGTCTGGAAAAAAATAAGATGGACGACCAGAGACAAGCTGTAGAGCGAACCATTTGATAAACATGTAGCAAATGGACCACATTGCTCATCTGAGAACGATGACAGGAAAAAGTGCATATAAGTTCAGTATTGAAAAGTTAACGGAGGGGGGGGGGGGGGGGGGT
>PRKT01000011.1:487165-498488 GCA_003671525.1 Saccostrea glomerata | reverse complement strand
GGGGGGCTTGAATCTACACTACCTGAGGCACTACTCAACCACAACCCAAGTGCACTACTATCCCTTCCAAATCATGATTAATCGACCAAGGCAATAAAACCAGTGGTCAGATATCTACTTCTAACTCTTTAGATGACCATAGAGCTTTTGTAGGTTAAGCTTATGAAGTTGATAAAATCATGAACTGTATGTATCATACTTTTCAGTACTTCGATTATTTTGCCATTAATTCTTTAAAAAATTGTCCGGATTTACAAGGTTTCACTGTAGGTTGTTCATAATGAAAACCCAAAAAAAAAAGGATGAGATTTTTTTTATTAAATGAGCAAAATGGCAGTCTCGTGAGAGACATCTGGCATATGATCCCGTGTTAACGAGTCGATATTACTTTCATGTATTAATATTGTACCACGATTGAACTCAATTTCTGAGAACAGTCATCTTTACCGAATATTATCAAACAGATATGAAATTTACTCATTTTCCTGAAAGAAACTTTTGGTAGAATTGTGATCCATGTTTGTAGTTTTAATTGATGTTACTAAGAGTTTACAATTAAAAAGGAAAATCTTATCATTTATTTACTTTTTTTTTTCTTTAAACAAAATTAAAAATAAATGTTTAAGTAGGTTTGTAATTGTTTTTATTAAAGCGTGTAGTTTTTTTTAGCTCTACTGGTCAGAGACCAGAAGAGCTTATGCGATAGTAATGCGTCCGTCGTCCGTCTGTCTGTCTGTCCGTCTGTAAACAATTTTTCAAAACGCTACTCCTAGCACCTACAGTTTTGGTTTGATTTCAATATAACTTGGCACACAAGTAGACTACACTAAGATACATAATTCTGTATATCGGTTTTTGATTTCGATGAACGGTGTTGCCGTGGTTACTAAAACTAGAATTTTTTGTGAAAATCATTCAAAATGCTACTTCTCCTACAATTTAAGTTTGATTTCAATATAACTTGGCACACAAGTAGACTACACTAAGATACATAATTCTGTGTATCGGTTTTTGATTTCGATGAACGGTGTTGCCGTGGTTACTAAAAATTGAATTTTTTGTGAAAATCATTCAATATGCTACTTCTCCTACAATTTACATGTAAGTTTGATTTCAATATAACTTGGAACACGAGTAGACTACACTAAGATAAATGATTCTTTATATCGGTTTTTGATTTCGATGAATGGTGTTGCCGTGGTTACTAAAAATAGAAATTCTTTGAAAAACATTCAAAATGCTACTTCTCCTACACTTTAAGTCTATTTCAATATAACTTGGCACACAAGTAGACTACACTAAGATACATGATTTTGTGTATCGGTTTTTGATTTCAATGAACGGTGTTGCCATGGTTACTAAATATAGAAATTCTTTGATAAACATTCAAAATGCTACTTCTTCTGCAGTTTTGGTCTGATTTCAATATAACTTGGCACACAAGCAGACTACACTGAGATATATAATTATAAGTTTTGTGTTTTTGATTTTCATGATTTATGTTGCCATAGTAATTTAAATTGAAAATTCTGTAAACTTTTATTAAAAGCTACTCCTACAGTTGTAGTCTTATTGCAATCTTGCCTCAAAAAGAGACTTAATTAAGGATCATTATTCTATTTATTGCTTTTGTAAAGTTTTAAGCCTTTACTGCTACTTTTCTCTTCTTTATTATAAGTACAAACCAGTAGAGCTACAGTCTCGACAGAGACTTCTGGTTTAAATACGTTATGGTATAAATCACACAGATGTTCATTTTAAATATAATGGAGGGTAAAATTTTAAAATTTCACCCCAAGAAAACCACTGTCAACCGAGTCTGCGCCAAATAAATTTTTTGATCAAATGAAAACAATGCATAAGTCGATAATTATCGAAGATGCACATAACTTACATAAAAACAAATTATTATAAGACAATAAAGAATCATTTTTTAAACAAGGATTCACGATGGTTGAAAGGGTTAGTAAGTTAAACTACTTTAAGTAACTTTAACTATGAAAAACAAATTAATGTTTAAAGATTCTAAAGGACTGTAAGACGGCATTTAACAAACAATTGTTTCTTCTGTTCATAATGCCTTGTCTTTTATGTTCTTTTGTATACAGTTTGGGTTGATTAATTAACGCTTCATTATGTTTGCGTTATAGCACTGGAATCCAAAAATTGTTTTCTCCTTGATCCTTTTGGACATCTCAACTACGGTAGGAGGGAAATTCGCCAGAATGTGTGGATCCTCCATCGCATCCTTATACAAATGTTATTGTGATTTAAATTCAAGCCACTTGGTTTAGCTTGAACCATTCAAAGGTAATACGGTAGAACCGGTTTTAAAATAAAATCGGTTGTAAAGAGGAAATTGCTGTAGTCTTTCTTTTTAAAGCGTGTCTTTGAAAAATGTGTTTCTAGACCTTTCTGAAAAATTTTCATGATTTGGTGGGTAAAGGGAAGGGGGAGGGGGGGTGGGTGGGGTAAAAACAATATTATAATTTATATTTGCTTTTGTGGACGTTAAAAATTGGAGCACTTTAGCGACAATTGTCCAAATATCGACCTAAACCATAGTAGATAAAATGACCAATCTTTGAACGAACAGCAACATTTCGCCAACATATACATGTTTACATTTTACTTCGAATACGTGGTTCTGGTCAATCTACAACCGATACTACAAAAATGGACCATAAAAATGTTCTTGTGTTAAAAAAAATACAAATATCAGAAATTATGAAAGATGTCACCGGTGTATTTAATTTGTTGTTAACTACAAATGCATAATAAAATTAAGTTTGTGCCAAGTTCAGAACACAAGAGCATCAAATACACACACGGTGTAAGGAAAACGAGCAGCATCTCCCGAGCATTTAAATGGACAAATTTTTTAGATAAGTTTCAGGGAATCCACCTGACAACTGCATTCACCTATATTAAAAAGGAATTGATTGATTATATATTGTTTAACTTCCCTCTCGAGAAATTTTCACTCGTATGGAGACGCCACCACTTGCAGGTGGAGAGTTGCAAGTTTAATCCTATACTCGGCACTTAGGGCCATTGAGCAGGGAGGGATCTTTTTTGTGCCAGCACCTACTGCGACACGGGACCTTGGTTTATACGGTCTCATCCGAAGGACCGGTCTCCACGTCCCACAGTGGGATTCGAACCCGCGACGTAAGGATTGACTCTTTACTTCGCGACTCTAGAGCAGACGCTCTAACCACTGTGCCACGCGGGCGACCAACAAAGTAATTAATACAGACTCAAAGCGCCTTGCAGTATGACTTAGAAAAACCAAAAATTCCAAGTTAATATAACAACGGGAATGATTGTCATTGCGAGCATGATAAAAAAGAAACAATTGAAATTGCTTTCCGAAAAGGTTAGGTTAAATTGAAACAATATGTCTACTCTGTTTACTATGTCTCCACGTGCTAGTCACTTCCTTCCCACATTTCCGTGAATAATTTAACTTATCTCGTTATAGTCTTACCAGATCTACTACCACAGCTACTTTGAACTCGGGTTTTTTACTTTGCAGAAGACCGAAAAATAAAAGGTTACGAACACATTTGTAGAGTGCGTCGGACGATTGTTAAATAAACACCTTTTGAGTTTACATCTCTGGATTCGCTTCCTTTAGGGAGGTTCAATCTGTCGCATGCTTCGATGCTCTCTCATAACACTCCTCTGATGATTCTATAATATGTTGTAGATTTTGAATTTATTAGGGTTTGCATTTACCTTCCCCTATTAAATGCAAATTTAAGATTTACAACATGATAATTCTCTAGCGGTAGTTGGTTTACAGTACATTTAAATTTTCTTTCGATGTCGAACCATTTCGTGTACTTTTTATTTTCTATGGCGGAGTAGGGAACGCTTTCGGCCTTTAAAAATGTATTTCCTTTTCTTCTATGGAGTTTTCTACCTCTTTTTTTCTGATTCTGGTGTTTCTTTAGTTTTCTTTTTTTAAGAGATATGTTGTATTCCTTACACCTTCTTTTAATAATTGTGCGAGTTTTTCGAACAAAATCCCACAGATGTAAAATTAATTTTTATGTAAATTATTTGACTTGGCCAAACCAGTTTTTGACGTACGTATTTTTACCCCTATAGTAGTCCATCTTTCAAAAACACTGCACTCCACAATGGAAACATGTACATGAATGATATCTAGCATATTTGGACAGAAGTATGGTTATATTCGCAAATTTCAGGGTACTCTCGCATGCTCAGGCTCTTATCTTTTAGATTACTACAGAATCTTTGAAAAGGAAACCGACTTCTTATTGTGCCTTCTGTAAGATTGTGATAATCCGTTTCTCCGTCATGGTCCATAGGTATACAAGTAATGTCTTCTGATAATTCTTCCGAGTTTTCTGGCATTTTTTGAAATCAATCAACCTCTTCAAATAATCAAGGATTTTCTCACAGTCTCTATTTTCCCCCTAAAATTCGACACTCGTGGAAATATGTTTTACGACCTTCCTCTAGAGACTCGGACATCATCAAGAGAGCGAAGACAAACTAATTTCCTGTTTACATTGAAGTTTCTCTTATATTTGATTATTCCAAGCATATGGAAGGCGCAAAGATGAATGACAGTAAATGATAAAGCATATGTACACGTATCTTCCTTTTGAGTACACAGATTCCAACATTTGTTTAAATAAATTACCATGAAAAGTTTATCTCCATTCTTTTTAGGAGAATTGGTCTATTAAATAAAAAAAATGGCAGCTTCTGTCATCTTTCCAAGAAAATGATTGTAACCTTTATGTTAGAATTGGTTTCATGTCTGCAACAGGTATGATAGGAAGATCATCTTCTCGAAAAAAAAAACACTAAAGGGAAATGAAAACCCCCTTTCGTTTGCTGGGGAAATTTATAATTGATCCTATTGCATAAAGACACAGCGGTAAATGAATTGCACCCATTTGTATACAACCGGGTACTTTCCTCTGTGAACATAATTAAACTTAATGGATCAACAGTAAAAAAAAAAAAGAGTATATAACCAAAAATCTTTTTGCTCATGGTATCGTTTTCCCTCAGCACATCCTTGATTATATTCAATTCAGTGAGTGGAACTGTAGAAAAGAAAGAGTGGCTCGTCTCATCTCCGATGACATCTTTGAAAGAGTTTGTTTGCTAGGAAAGTTTGTTAAATCTCTCCCAGACGCCTCACCTGTAAAAAGATGGTCTAAATACGGGATCCAGGATGTTAGCCAACCTCTTGAACTATTCACTTTTATTACCAAATGATACGTTTTTTTTTCAATTGTTAACCTGGCTTGCTACATAGGTTCCCGGTCTTGTAAATTCAGTTCCTTTTGACAGTCAAAAGGTCTCCTACAAACCATTCCCCTTAAAAAGTTGATCTTAATATCCAGGATGGAAGCCTGTGCGTCGATCGAAATAATCCTATAACAGTATAAGTCGTTTTTTCAGTTTTGACCGGGCTTGCTAGATAGGTTCCAGGTCTTGTAAACTCGTTATCTTTTGACTGTCAAGAATCTTTCCCAGACCACTCCCAAGTAATACGATGAAGGTCTAAATTTGGGATTCAGGATGTTTCTTGAACTATGTACTCTTTTAACAGTATAATACAATTTCCCCCAAATTTTGATCGGGTTTGATCGAAGCTAAAAAAGTTTCGGTCTTGAAAATTCAATTACTTTTTAAAGGCCAGGGGTCTCACTCAGTCCCCTCTCCTAAAGGTTAAGGTCTAGATATGGGATCCAGTATGTTTAACTATGTACTTTTATGGCAGTATCATTTATGAATTTTTCCCAATTCCGAGCAGGCTCGCTAAATAGGTTTTCGGTTTTATAATCTCAATTTTTTTTACAGCAGAGGGGCCTCCCCCAGACCCCTCCCCTATCAAAAAAAGTTGAAGGTCTATAAATATGGGATCCAGGATGTTAACCAGGCACTGGCATAAGGTTTACCTATTTATGGTATTATATCCATTGTTATCAAACTGGTCAGGCTAGCAGTATTGGTTTGTTGCTGTTACAAAGTTTCAAGTCCAACTTTTACTCTTTTCTTCCTTTGTTCAAAGTTAAAACCATTAGAGCTACAGTAGTCGCGACATAAATTTTACCAATAATGTCTGCTGTCATACTCCGTAACCAATGTTTTACCAAGTTCAAATGGCCTGGGTTGCCAAAAAGAAAGGAGGGGAGGGGTGAAATTTAAATACAGCATATTCCATATATTGAAAATGTAAAGTTTAAATGTTGTCATAAATATAATCTTAAGTTAAATTTCGTTTTTTAATGTAAAAGATGTAATCCATCTAAATATTTCTGTGTGCATTTCTAGATCCATAGCATTGTTTTTGTCTAAAGTCTGAAAGGCGCTGAAAAAAATGTAACTAAGGGAGTTAAGGGGTTGAAGATTTTTCAAAACGTATCGTTCAAAAAATATCAAGATTACCGTACCATATTTGGCTGTGTATTCTTTTTAGCGGCTTTGGCGGAACGCAACAACCGCTAAATCAAGCACAACGCTAAATGTCTTGCACATATGTACAGAAATAAGAATACTGGAGTATAAAGAAATGCGCTAAATCAAATCTACGCTAACTTATTCAAAAGTCATTTTCCACCAAATATCGTACACTCTAAATATAATACATTTACAGTATTTTGTCAACCAAATACACGGAGAAACTCTTTCTTAAATTAAACGAAACTTTTTTCATAAAAAAAATATTTAATTTGAAAAACAAGTAGAATGCTAGGAAAAACCCATAGTTTTTCAGTTAATAAATTCTTTAAAAGATTCGCCCATTGAGTAACCGAATTATGACAGCTAAGGTTGGGTAGGGTAGGGAAGTCACTCAGACATATATCAAAATTATCAATTTGTGTTGTGCATCCTTAATCATGTTGATATGCTTATAAGAAGTATCCATAACTTATTCTTATAAAAACAGCTTCAATTTACTTTCTCTATATATACAGTTTAGTTACTAAGCCATAACTATAACATAATTCAAAGCAGTGAAATTCGTTGATTACTAGTACTTCGGTCAGTTATATTCATTACATTCTAATACTAGTTTTGTGTAGACAATAATGACTACAGAAAGGAGTGACTATCACATGAAGTGTATATTTAAAGCACCGATAACACCTTTTCCCTAAGATGGGTATATAGTCTTCTTGCGTCCTCGGAATCTGTCGGAAATACATATCCATCTTCCTCCATCAGCAAAAGGCATAGGTCTCGAACAGTCTCATCACAGGAAAACTCCGTTTTCGGAGTAGTTTCTTCCAAGCACGCATTGATTTCTGTTTCATCTGCGTTACAAAGGCAGTGTTGTTTATTATATAGCTCTGGAAGCGTATAGAGCATAATTGGTCTGTTTGCGCCATGCATGTCTTTTCCACCAGAGATAGTATGAGTGTTCCAAATTTCAACCAAGTTATCCAGGTCTTGCTGAAAAAATAAAAATTAAGCTGACTTTTCCTTATGTTTTCCTGAATAATTATATTCACATTGGTTACTACAGCAATTATGCTTAAAAATCACTGTTATATTTTCATAGTTGCAAGTTTGTTACATGACAATCATTTAACTTGTTCAATACTCTTATTCTAAACAAGATTTTTTGAAAATTTTAAAAATTAAACAAGCTAGCAGCTTTGACTTTGGATCATTAAAATAGTTTAGGACTGTTTTTTCACGAGATACTTTCAAGATGTAATGTATTATATATCTCTTTTATTATTTATACATGTATTATAAAATAGTAAAAGAAAACTTAGGAAAAATGCACACAAAGAGAAAAAAAATAGAAACATAGATAAGAAACACGCGCTGTGAGACTCGAACTCACGATCTTTATGTCTACAATCCAACAATTTTTCTTTCTCTTTTTAATCCAATAATTATACCACTACGCCACGAAGTCATTGTAATCGGATGAATAAATTTAAGACAGATTGTTGAATCTTAAAATAATTTTGAGAAGAAAAATTAAAAACAAATTTTCATAATTTTCAATATGAAGACCAAAATTATCTAAATGTAATGAAATGCAGTCATATCCAGATAAAATTATTCAAAAGTTGTTTTTCTGGTAAAGGGTGGTCTTTTGCTACAGTTTGTCATTGTTCAGGGGGATACCTCAGTATTTACTATATTCTTTATATAAACTGAACAATTTTTATATCTATCATATGAGGGAAGTATGAATATTAAAATATTATTTTTATGTGATTTGCTTTAAGGCATGTAAAAACTAACTTTGTATGACAAAACTTTGGTTAAACAATATATTTAAAAAATCACTACTAGAGTAGGAAAAAGTGACTACCAAATGCGCTATGGCTCTTTAGAGCTTACGAGCAATATAGATACCAAATGACTTAAAATGGATTTAAGAACTATAGGGCTTGACTGTTTATGCCCAAGTGGTTCAAGTATTAGCCTAGAGTTTGTTCTCATGCATATTGTGGGTTGCATCCATTAAACAGTCAAACTTAGTATACTTAATATATTTTTAATAGAAGAAAAAAAAAGAAACGCCCTTTGTTTTCAACGCGGAAAAAAATCTTATCAGCAAGCTTAAGATTGTGAACAAAAGTTTTTTTTAACAATGTACCGATACTTTTAGTTTTACTGTAAGTGTAGATCAAGGTGAATATTGAAACTCGCTGTACAGTCAAACGCATGCATGTTTTGAATTAAAGAAAGATAAAAGACTCTTGTTTTCGACCCCAGAAAAATTTTGCCGGCTAATTTGACTTTTTACCGACATTAGCGGGTTCTGAAGATTGTTTGAAAGTGTCTCATCTCATTACATTCAATTGTTTTATTTTAACTACTGCTTGAATAAAGCAGATACATAATTATTGTCCGAGTAAAGGTCAAAATTTGAAGCCCTTCACCGGCATACGGTGACGTCTCCATATGAGTGAAAAATTCTCGAGAGGGACGTTAAACAATATTCAATCAATCCTAGGAATGGAGAAAAGCTTGAATCTTATCCTGAAAGAAATCTTCTCCGGTTTCCTTGTTTTATTTGAAAGACAACTTAGGGAGGAAAATTCAAGTCACATTTGAATGAAGCCAAACCTTTATTCCTGTTACTTATTGCTAGATTTTGCGTTTCGGGTTTTTGCACTGAATAGAAATATGACCGACCCGAATATTAAGATATTCCTGACTAAATTTTTTGAACTTTTCTCTTTTCCTCTGCAGGCTGTCAAGTAGAATGGTCATAATATCCAAATTTAAGAGATCACAGCTTAAGATATCCGATCAATATTAGGACATAATTTTCTAACCTTAAATATTCATCTTGTATTTAAAATTCTGAAACTCATTCAAACTCCAAGTAGTTTAGAGTAAAAAAAATATTTACCAGGAGAAAATTTCAAAAATATATTTACGTGAGCAGTAATTAATGAGGAATGCATGGAGGTGTATGTGGACAAGCAGATTTTTGAAATTAAAAAAAATACTAATAATATAAAAAACAAATGATGGGGGAATGATGCATATGATTATTAAGAATAGAAAAACGATTGAAAACTACAATTTGCCAGATATTTTTTTCTTGATTTGATTTTTATTGATTAAAATCAAAGGGAGACGAATCTTCAAGGATAAGGTAAAATGTAAGGATACATTCCAATCTTACATATTGATTCTAAAACATGAACATTTTGTCTATATATACTGAGTATTCAGCCAATATATATCTGTTGTGCATTCAGATTCATTGAATCTGAGGCTATTATGGGTCGGATACCTTTATTTCACAAAGGGTCGGATACTTTTATTTCACAAAGGTATTGCTAGCCATTTATCAAAGAAGAGATCAAAAACCTGTATCAAACAAACACTGTACAATTGAAATTTGATATTGATGACATTTCTTTTAAAGGCATATCATGAAACTCTTGTATTAATCTCTGGTCCAGTTATCTTCCATCGGAGGAGAGCAGCTGATTGTTCATTTGTAATTAAAACAGTTTCTTTGTCATCCTTGATATATGCATTCTTAGGTGTTCGTATCCGGATAAATGGGAATAGTTTTACAGGAAACATCCTCTTGGTATTCCTTTCTTCATGATTTACTGAAGGGTGTTTTGTTATTTAACGTCCCTCAAGATTTTTAGGTCACCTGAGTAAACTCAGGGACCTATGATGACTTACCTGTACACCACAGTTTGGGTTTGTGTTGGAACCTAGCTACAGATACCTTTACATACACAGCCTCAGAAGAGCAAAAGCCCTTAACCAAAAGAGGACTGCTGTCCACTGTAAATGGGTTATTCGATCCACTTGGTTTCATTGCGCCGATAATCTTAAATGGCAAACTTATCATGCGAGAAGGATTTACTGGGATTGAGAGTTGGGACGATCCTTTACCAACAGCGACTATGAGTGCTTGGAAACTTTGGTTAGAACAATTGACGAGACTCGATGGTGTTCACATTCCTCGGTGCCTATTGTCTGTATCATACGGCAAGTGTGTTGACACAAAGTTACATATCTTTTGTGATGCATCTGAAAAAGCAGTAGCTGCATGTGCTTACCTGAGAGGCAGTACCGTAGATGAGAAGATCTCTGAAGGATTTGTATTCGGCAAATGTAAAGTTGCACCAAGAAGTGGACACACGATTCCAAGACTGGAACTCTGTGCTGCCGTCCTGGCTGTGGAGCTTGGTGAGATGCTTTCAAAAGAACTTGACTTACCCTTAGAGGACATCATGTATTACTCTGACAGCAAAGTAGTGCTGGGGTATCTGTCAAATGAGCGCCGACGTTTTTATGT
The DNA here is from genome assembly GCA_003671525.1 of Saccostrea glomerata. Taxonomy (NCBI): domain Eukaryota; kingdom Metazoa; phylum Mollusca; class Bivalvia; order Ostreida; family Ostreidae; genus Saccostrea; species Saccostrea glomerata. Next base: position 487,690 of record PRKT01000011.1, on the reverse strand, counting down.
ATATGTATGCAACCGTGTCTCCAGGATACGTAAGAGTTCTTCTCCACACCAATGGAATTACGTAACAACAGATGAAAACCCTGCTGATCAAGGAACTCGTGGACTTTTGCCAGAACAACTCAGTGATAGTTTGTGGTTAAAGGGACCAGACTTCCTCAAAGTAAATACAAACAATTTCCAGAATGAGACATTTTCTTTGGTAAACCCAGATCAAGATAGTGAAGTACGGCCAGAGATAGTGACCCTTAAGACTGTATCAGTATCAACCAAGCCAACTTTAGGAACATCACGTTTCAGTCGTTTTGGTAGTTGGTTGAGCCTTGTGAGGGCCATTACCTTCATCAAGAAATGCATCAGGAAGAAAGCAGGGAAAGTGGATGAAATATCTCGTCGAGAAACTGAGATGTTGATCATTAAAGAGGTTCAACAGCAGTATTATCAGAAAGAACTATGCGCATTACGTGCAGGAAAACCCCTTCCAAGAGACAGTACAATTCTGACTCTGTCTCCTTACCTTGATGACGG